>CATIWR010067930.1:0-85230 GCA_949677035.1 Omphalea diandra | reverse complement strand
TCTCATCTCTAAATGGATAATACTCATACTCTTGAATGAGGATCTCCTCACTAACTTCCTCTTCTTCCATCACTTCCATCTCCTTTGCAATGAGTCGAGTCGAGGATGAATGTGTCTGTTGTGTTTGTGAGTTGAGGACTAGGTATTCTACTTTATGAGTCGAGGAAATGAAGGACTATGCTTTATGAGTCGAGGAAATGAGAGCTTTTGAATTAATTTAGGGCTTTTTTTATTTGGGAACTAGGGGACGTGGCACAAGTTGTTGAATCATCCTTATGTGGCAATAGGTCCTTGGCTCACACGTGACATGGCAACACAATGGCATACTACATGGAGCTCCAACGACCAAGTCAGCATAATTTAGGTCAAATTCCTAATTATATTTTGTTTAAACACAATATAAATGTTTTGGTATCAAAACAAAAAAATTAAATTATTGGTACCAAATTGATACATATGTCAAAGGTTTGGTATCAATGGGGCTATTTACCCAAATTAAGTAACATTTTCTAAAATGGCTTTATTGTTTATAGATTTTTTAATAAAATATAAATCTTTATACTTCGATAATATATCACTCTATAATATAATGTTTTGAACTCACAATTGTATTTGAATTCTTGCTCAAAATTTATGATGAATTCTTTTTTATGAGTTATTGAACCTCTTTAATCGAGTCATGACTCATATATCTAATCGTTAACTTCTTTCTCTCTACTAATTATGTCTTTTATTAAAAAAAATATTTTTTACAAATTAACAAGAGATTCAAATATGATTTAAATACTTTATAACCAAAACAAATTAAATATTAAAAAAAATTGACTTTTAAAAAAATTTCTAGAAAGACGCAAAAGATTCATGCATATCTAGCTTCATTTTCTTGTCTTTCTCTAATTTTCTCATTTGATTTATTTCTAACTCAAATTCTCAATCATATCAACGTCTTCAAGAAAGGACTAACTAAAAAAATGGGATTTGATTCAAACATTTAACTCGATTCCTGCTCATAGTCTATAGTCTTGTGCCTCTAATCTAAATGATACATATACGCACATATTTGATTCCCCCTAGGGCTAGGTGCTCGCTTATTTTGATTTTGTATTAGTTTATATAACTTATTTAAACTAAGCTATTATATTAATTAATCTATGTAAGACATATTTCTCTAGAACATATATGTTAGTTGTATGTATAACTATCTCTATATACTTACATAAAATATTCCGCACCCTTTATTCACAGATTTTTAATTTTCTTTTTTAGGAAAAACTATATGATGACAAATGAATTTTAGGATAAAATTAAAAATATAACTATTCATTTCTATATTTATTTCTACCACAAATATTTAAAAGTATCAAATGTAAAACATTTTATTGCACTTTATATTATATTAAAATTAATATACATATATATATATATATATTAAAAATAATATTCACATCTATTATATTTTGGGCAAAAAATATTAAATTGTTAATTTTTAAATAATCAATACTTTTACATATTGAAAATTTGTCTCTTTTTAAAAATCTAAAATGAATAAATTTTTAATTTTCAAAATATAAAATAAAAAAAATAATTATTAATATGCTTAAAAATTAAAATATCTAATGAAATTTAGAAACAAACCACATACCAAATCATTCTAATTTCTTATAAATAACGTATCAAATTAAAAATATAAAAACATATAAAATATATGAATATTTTTACAAGTTATATATCAAGAAAAGAGAGTAACATTCTCTGTTATATATATATATATATATATATATCAATTGAATTTTCAATTGGGATTATCTTTTTGAAATGAAAATTTTTTCAAGGTAAGAGATAAAAAAGTAATTATTATTTATAAATATATATGTAGACTATTTAACCACACAAATTAATTTTATAAGTAATTAATATCATTAGATTTAAATGGTTAATGAGAAATGATTGATTACTGAATTTGAACTAATTAAATATAAAAAAAAAATTGCATAAAATTCATGAGAAAATAATAAAAATATCTTATGAGAGTGTTTGTATTTTCACATATTAATCTATGATTAGATTTTTTTTCTTCTCAATTTGTTATTATATATATGTGATGTGATTGATAGAATATTGAGAAGATAAATATCAAACCACGCAATAGTGACTAATACATGTTAATTGTTATTTATATAGTCATACATCAAGTGATAGACAAGAAATTTTGGAGTAATTTGAATTGTCACCATTGTTAAAAAGTGGGGTGTGGGTCTTCTTCTCAGAGCATTAGGGAAAACTACAATCACAAATTTTATTGGGCCATGAATTTACTTCTTTCATGACAAAAGAAGTCAACTTCTCTTAGCACTATTTTGCTTCTTTTCTCTTAATTAATTAAGTTCTTTTTTTTTTGAAAAACTAAATTGCAAAAGCAAACTTTTATATATATACAAATTTTTTTAATATTTACGTTTTCATCAATGATTAATATATTTATAATTAAATAATAAATAATTATAATTTTTAATATGAAAATAATTAAAACCATTAAATTTTTAATTTAAAGTAACCATTAAAGTTTCCATGCTCCACCTGTTATAAAAAAAAAAATGCTCACACACACACACACACACACATATATATATATTCATTCTTTTTATTTAATAAAACATTCTAAATTAACTCTTTATCATTATTCTTTTATTTTTTAATTTTAATTTTAATTTTTTTTACTTTTTTCTTTTATATTAATGATAATAATTAAAATTGAAGTAATTATGGACATTTAATATTTATATTTATTATTAAATTAATTATGACATATTTAATCTTTAACACTAATTAATAATTCAAGACTCTCTCAATTTCAAAAAAATTGCCACCTACCATTTTCACATTGTTAAAAAATATATCTAATATTTTGCAAACACATAATTTATAACACTTTTTTTTTCATTTATAATACATTGTTTAAGAAATTAAATTTATTTTACTAGTTTAATAATTAACAAGGGTGGATTAGATAAATTAATTATAATTAATGAAATAGAAATATTTTTAAAACATCTAAAAAAGGAATAATGAACAACTTTTTGGAATGAAAAGAGTATCAAATATTGAATATTTGACTTTAATTTATATATGAAATAAATGTTAATTTTAATTTTAATAATAAAAGTGTTGCATATATGATGTATGATTTTTTAATGTCATTTATTTTAAAAATATTTTATTAATATTACGTTAAATTTTAAAATAATTTTTAATTATATAAAATTTAATAATTTCATATGAACAAAAGAATTAGATATATTCATGAATCCAAAATATACTTTTAATTTTATCAATTTTGAACATTTTTAATTCATAATTAAATTAATATTAATTTTTTTACCTATTTATTTAAATATGTACATATATCATCTTGATTACAAAGCTATCCAGTGTGAAAGTGAGAATATAACTAATTTTTTATAATATAATATATTTAATCAAAGATAATAATATTGTGATGGCTTAGTCTTTTTTTAATATAAATAATGTGAAATTTCATTCATAAATTAATAAAAAGTACATATTGAGTCATAAAAGTAAATAATCGCTAAAACAATAGAAATATCTTTTAATATTTTTCATTTGAATTAATAGAGCATTACAAATTAAAATCACAAATAAACAAATATCTTTCAATGAGTTTAATGACTCAAATATTTAACTTTAATAAACATAAAAGAATAAAAACTTTCACGGATGAAGAAGACAAAACTTATATGGAAAAAAAACATATTTTTAGAAAAAATTTACTTGTTTTCATAATAAAAAATAATATATAAACTATTAATAGATTTATACTAAAAGAAAAAACAATAATTATATTAGAGATCTAGATTCATAAATCTGACTAAATTTAATATTATTTTAATAAGACATTAAAAAGATAATTAAAATAAAAAATGAAGAACAAAAGATTGACCACTAGCTTAAAGAATAATTGAGGGTGACTCTAACTAACAAAGAACAGGAAAAAATGAAGAAAGAAAAAGAACATTTTAAAAGAGAGAAAAAAAAATTTGATCAATAACTAATGTTTTTTTTCTTTTTTTTTGGAAAAGAAAACTACTTATTTTGCCATTAAATTCATTCCATTCATCCTCAAGGATTCCAATAATAAACATTTGGAATATTTTAAGTTTGAATCATATAAATAAATATTAAGAGCGTTTGTGAGAAAAGCAAGAGCTACCTCTTCATGATGTAGTCTCTATTCAAAATCTTCAAAACCACTAATGCTTGCTTTTTCTTATTTCTGAAGATTTACTCAAATGAAAAAAGAAATCTATTTTAATTTTTTTATCACTTAATTTAAATATTTGTTTCAAATGAGTGCATTTTGACTTAGGATTTCATTAAATTGAATGTCAGTCTAGATAATAAAAATTATCTAAAATTGAAATTAAATTTTAAAAATTAAAATTAATTTGTTAAATGGACTATTACAATTCAAATTTATACTTGTGTAATATTCATTTTTTTAAGTTTCACCTTTGTGTTTATGGGTATGAAACTAATTCGAATTCAAATTAAATAAATCTTCAAGAGGCAGCAAAATTTTTTTATTAAATTTTAATACAACTATGTATTCGAGATTTAAACTCGGAATCAATGATTAAGTTAAAATAACCTCAAAACAGCTGATTTATGCATGATCATGTAACCTGTATTTTGAATGTAACGCAAGAGTAATATCATGCTAAATCACTGACAGTTTCAAAATATTGGAAAATTAACAATTTTATTAATTTTAAACATCGTTTTAGGAATACTAATCATAGTTGATTAACTTTAAGCAAACCCTTTCTTTTTTTTTTTCCCTCGAAAAAAAGACCATACAAAATGATTACAACTAAGGAACACAGCTTTGCTTGTGACAAACACTACAACGTTATGTGCCAAAACCCGTCGCATCCGCTGGCTCTTCTTGTCTTCTTCTCCTGTCCCTCTGTTCCTTACAGAGAGAGGCAGCCAACCATTTCCACCATAGCGCTTAACCCATCATCTAATTCTTTTATCGTTTTTCTTGCTTTCTCCGGCCATTTATCTTCTTGCTTATTACTATTAACTTAAGTGTCATCTCCTAATTAACTACACCTTTATATCTTTATTCATTTTCTTTTAGCTATCCTTAGTACAATTCAACGACCAAGAATCAACTGTCCTTAATACAATCAAGAGTCACGAAATCACTTAGTCTTGATTGGTCGTCACTGTTTCTTTTAAACTAACTGACCTCGCCGGCGGGGACTTTTTTTGGTTTGGCGAACGGAGGAGGGAAAACAAGAATGATGGTTACATGGTTTCTTTTAGTTGCCTTGGCTTCCTCCACGGCTGCATCCACATTGCCGGATGATCAACCTGGAGTGCTAAATGATACGGCGGCGCTTCTCCGATTCAAGAAGTCGATATCTCAAGACCCTTCCAATCGCCTCGCTGGTTGGAACCCAAATACCGATTACTGCAGCTGGTATGGAATCGCATGCGACGAGTTATTTAGGCGAGTTATTGCCTTGAACTTCACTGCAGGTAGCGTGACGTCATTCTTGGCGGGGACTCTGCCGGATTCGATTGGTGATCTGACGGAGCTGAGGACTTTGGTCATTCCACACAACGCCTTTTTCGGTGAGATCCCGGCGACTGTGGAAAAGCTTCAATTTTTAGAGGTTTTGGAGCTTCAAGGGAATAACTTGACCGGTGGGATTCCTGATCAGATAAGCAGTCTTCAGTCTCTTCGCCTGCTTAATTTATCGTTTAATTCTTTTCATGGTGAAATTCCTGATAATTTAATTGGTCATGGCAAGTTGGAGATTATTGATTTATCTAATAATCAGCTTACTGGTGGAATTAAGATTGATGGTTCAAGAAAGTGTTTGTCTTTAAGACATTTGAAACTGTCTAATAACCTTTTGAAAGAGAATATTCCTAAAGAGATTGGTACGTGCAAGAATTTGAGGACTTTGTTGCTCGACGGGAATTTTTTACAAGGTAGGATTCCTGCTGAGATTGGTCAGATTTCAGAGCTTAGAGTCTTTGATGTTTCCACAAATTGTTTATCTGACGACATTCCAAAGGAGTTGGGGAATTGTCGAAAGCTGTCTGTGTTTGTACTGACTAATTCAAGCAACTTTGTTGGGAATGGAAATGGTGATTTGGATGATCAAAGTGGATTAGAGTTGAACGCTTTCAATGGAGGTATTCCCTACGAGGTGTTGATGCTTCCAACTCTGCAGATTCTGTGGGCACCCAGGGGGAATCTTGGTGGACGGTTGCCTGGCAATTGGAGTGATAAGTGCTCACTTAGAGTTATTCATTTTGGCCTAAACTATTTCAAGAGTATGGTGCCAACAGGTTTGGACATGTGTAAGAACCTTACTTTTGCGGATTTTAGTTCTAATTTTCTTGTTGGTAACCTTCCTATGCAGCTGCAAATTCCATGTATGGCATATTTTAATATTAGTCGAAATAACATGTCCGGTGTTCTTCCAAGTTTCAAGAAAGGTAGTTGTGATAATAGTATGATCTCTTTCGGTCAGGACCATGATTTATTGGACATGGAGGATGTGCAGATTGCATATGCTAATATTCCAGTTTGGGGTCCTCAGATGAGTATCGCCTTGGGGTCAATGGTGGAGGAAGACTTCGTTGTTGTCCATGATTTTAGTTGGAATAATTTTGCTGGTTTACTGCCTTCATTCTCAGTAGGAGATGCATTATTGGCTGCTAAGAATAAACCTTCGTACAGGTTGTTGTTGAACAATAATATGTTTAATGGGTCTCTTCCTAGCGAACTAGTCTTGAATTGTAATGATCTTCCGAGCTTCTCTATGAATTTGAGTGCAAACTATATATCTGGTGAGATTCAGGAGTCATCGCTTCTCAGTTGCGTGCCGATGACTCATTTTGAAGCAGCATATAATCAGATTGGTGGTTCACTGCATCCCAATATTGGCAACTTAAAGATGCTTCAGTATTTTGATTTAAGGGGGAATGCACTGTCTGGAACTTTGCCTAATCAGCTAGGGAATTTGAGACATGTGAAAGCAATTCTTCTGGGAAGCAACAATGTATCAGGAGGTATTCCATCCAATCTTGGTCAGTTGGCTTCTCTTACAGTTTTGGATCTGTCTCATAATGCCATGACAGGACCTATCCCTACAAGTTTGGCAAATGACAAAAATCTTGAAACTGTGCTACTCAACAACAATGGACTTTCTGGTGAGATCCCCCCATCTTTCTCATCCCTTTCCAATCTCACCGTGTTGGATGTTTCATTCAATAACCTTTCTGGCCCTATACCTCATCTTCATCACATAGCTAACTGTGATTGGTATAGAGGAAATAACTTACTGGAACATTGCCCAGATCCAAACTCTAACTCACCACCTGATCCAATTGGAGACGGGAAATGGCGCAGCCAGAGAAATAAGAAGTCTTTTATAATTGCAGTGGTAATTTCTGCTTCTGTTGTAGTCTGTGTTTCCTTGGTGATAGTTGTAGTCAGCATTCATGGGAAGAAAAAGTTTAATAGACTCTCTAGCTTGAACAGAAAAGTGGTAGTGACTTTTGCAGATGCTGCAGCTGAACTGCACTATGATAGTGTGGTCAGAGCAACTGGGAATTTCAGTATCAGGAATCTGATTGGCACAGGTGGATTTGGATCAACTTACAAAGCAGAATTGGCCCCAGGTTACCTTGTAGCAGTAAAGAGGCTCTCCTTAGGCAGATTTCAAGGCATTCAACAGTTTGATGCAGAGATCAGAACGCTGGGCAGAATACGACATAAGAACCTTGTGACTTTGATTGGTTATCATGTGGGAGAAGCTGAAATGTTCTTAATTTACAATTATCTTTCTGGGGGAAACCTTGAAACCTTCATTCATGAAAGGTCAAGCAAAAATGTACAATGGTCAGTAATTTACAAGATAGCTTTTGACATAGCTCAAGCTTTAGCTTACCTCCACTACTTATGTGTGCCCCGCATACTTCATCGCGACATTAAGCCTAGTAACATCCTGCTAGATGAGGAGCTTAATGCCTACATATCAGACTTTGGTTTGGCCAGGCTTTTAGAAGTTTCTCAGACCCATGCCACAACAGACGTAGCAGGCACATTTGGTTACGTTGCACCAGAATATGCAACCACATGCAGGGTATCTGACAAGTCAGATGTTTATAGCTTTGGTGTAGTAATGTTAGAATTGATGTCAGGCAAGAAGTCCCTTGATCCATCATTTTCTGGGTATGGAAATGGCTTTAATATTGTTGCATGGGCCAAATTGTTGATCAGGGAGAGACGTCCTTCAGAGCTCTTTGCTGTGGAACTGTGGGAAGCAGGGCCCAAGGAGAATCTTCTAGGAATGCTAAAGCTTGCTTCGACTTGCACAGTAGAGTCGTTATCAGTTCGGCCATCAATGAAGGAGGTCCTTGAGAAATTGAAACATTTGAAATGATGAAAGCATCTCAAAATTTTGCCACAGGATGGTGATGGAAAGATGAAGCTGCTTATGTCTGCTGTATATTCTCTATCTTTGAGGTAAGGCTGTTTCTATCTAAAAATTCTATTAATCAGGTGTTTGTGAGGAAACATTGTTTTCTTCCAAAAAGAGATTCTAGAGTGCTGACTTCATTAAATTTGCTATCACCAAGTTCATTGTCACATTTCACTGGAGTAAAGGATGGTATTATCTTGCAATGCTGAAATCCAGTACATTTCAGTGTGATGATAGTATCTGACAAGTTTACAAGAATTTTATTCATAAAAGATAATCAAGACACATGGTTTATTTCTCAATCTACCAATAAATTTTTGCTTTTTCTCTTCCTCTGGAGATTTTCTGATATTAGGTCGAAAATTTTGTTGTGGGAGCTAGAATATATGAATAATCTAATGTGAGAACTTGGTTACAGATGCATGCTCTAGAGTTCTCGTTGCTTCAGATCATGATTGGATGGTCACCTCAAAATTGTGGCTGGGCAAGGTAATCTTGACCCCATTGCCATTCTTTTTACTGTATTAAAATAGTTTTCATATGCTAAATTAGTATCCCTTTATGCCTCATTAACAAAACCATTCACCTCTTTTCTTTTTGTTTTATTTTTATATTCTTTTCTTTTTCTAAAATCAATTCAGAGCTTATTGAGGAAATGAAGAGATATGAAATCTTCACAGGGATTTCTCTGTACAAGCCTTTGGCTTATTGACAATCGTGTGTCAAAAAGATTAGGCATTATAAGCATCAACATTGTCCTGATCTTGTTCTCCGTTTGTACAGAGGGTTTTTGTAGTCTATTGATGACAAAGTGCGACTGGTAGAGTATGCATCGAAAGAAAATAACTTATTTTTTATACATGAAGTAAATTACTTATTTTTTGGATGCTTCAATGCAAGTCTTCTCATTATGGTTTGCTCTGATATATAACATTGCTTCTTATTCGCCCAAATCAGGTGAATCAGGCATGATGTTCACTTCTATGATTGAAGCTAAAAGAATTCTTTTCTGTCCACCATTTTCTGCACAAACCTGAAAGCATCCTTATTTGCTCATTATCAATTGAATCACCTTATTTTTGCAGGACCTAAAATTTTACAGCAGCACAGATTGAAGGAGATTCATTGAATACTTGCTAGCATACCTCTGTGAATGAATCCAGTTCAATTGAAGCAAGGATTATTATCAAAGATATGCTGGTAATACTTTGTCAATATCCTTGTTTCGCCTTTTCTGCCATTCCTAGGACTGCTAAAGCAGTGGCAGATATATTTGCTCGCTTAGATTCCTAGGGCTGCTTTGTAGTTTGGATTTGAAGATCCTACCTCTGTTTTGGAGGGCCTTCAATTGACTGATGTATAAAATTTTGCAAACTGTTTATACCTGCTTCCTTTTGTCAAAAAATAAATAAAATCAACCGCTCTCCAGAATAATTGGGTATGAAGCATTTATAGGTGGCATTTTAAGTTTGCTTTCTAATCCTAGGGATCAACCTCCAAGAACGATCGAGTTGCTATCATGCAACTAATTATCAGCAGCAGAGAGAAGATCATATTCAAAGTTTGTAATGAAACTTGACTGATATCTACTGCATTTTCTGTTGATCATCTTTTATGATGCCTTGCATTATGCAACAAGGATTAGAATACATTTAATATTTCATACTGGTGAAATTATGTACAATAACTGACTAGCGGGGATGAAAATTCTCCAAATACCGAATGTGTTGGATCTGTCATTAGGTGCTGAACAGCAGAATAATCACTTCTTCGTGATTTGAATATTAGAGATCAGAAGAATTTCGCTTTCCCTCATTATCTAGAAGTGCTATCACCATGTCTAGCCTTAAGGACAACCTCTTCTGTTGTGGTGCCTATTATTTCATTAGCCTGTTTTAAATCTACACATGCATAGCTTCCAGTAATGCCCTGAGTGAAAGAATCCTCATGTCAATCATTGAATTATCAACAAAAAAACTACTGACTGTCAAGAAAAAGCGTAATCATAATGTTGCCACCCTTGGTTCGATTAGCAGCAAGCAAGAAAGAAAATCTCACCTGTCTAACAATTCCCAACTTCTCTAACTTTTGAACAGCATCATCAACATCAAAATTACAGCTTTCACCAAATTCTTGTTTAATAAGATCTTCACACCGCTGATCAAGTTCCTACTTCAGAGCAGTTCAAAGATATGCATTAGCATTTAGCAATGCCTCACAAGATACATACACCCTGCGGAAAGAGTTCTGAAGGATTTTTGTTGTTTGTTTTTTGTACCTGTCTACTAGCTTGTCCTTGCTCCATCAGTACAAAAAATGCAACTATTACCTCTTTCACCTACACATTGACGTTATTAGGTCTTACAAGTGTAAGCATTTAGAACTCCCATGTTCTCAAAGGGATAAATGCATAAGAAAAACAATGCTTAACATAATTCTGTTTGAAGGTCCTATAGTATAGTTTGCAAAGTAAAATATTTGCCTTTGAGTTTATTCCATGGATATGTATATCTTATTTAAATTCATAAAATAGAAACTGCAAAACTAACTATTGTACGTAAAAAATATGTAAAGGGTATTAGAATTCACAACTACTGTATCTGTTGCCATAACAAATTGGAAAGGCAAGAAATTTCTTGCTTATTGCTTACTTCTTGTTGAATCACATCGTCACACAAGTGAAGGAGGGTGCCCCTTCCACTATCTAGCTGTTTGTCATATACAGACTGAGTGATTAAGCTCTGATAGGCAACCAAGTTACTTTGAAATCTGTGGGGAACAGATGAAGAAATATTAGCCTTCAAAATATAATGTCAAGAAGGTTATGCAGCATCAGGATAAATTACATCCATAATTAATGTCTGAGCTTTTTGCACTCCATTTCAATTGGGTGATGATATTTCAGTTTAAAATTAATTGATATTTCAGTTTAAAATTAATTGATGCTGCTGCAATCCTAGGGAAAGACGCATTAGAAAACTGATTTTGTTACGTTTTGATTGAAAGATGAGAAAGAATATGGAGCCGTGTAAAAATAAAATCAAGAATTTGTTTTTTGTTGATCACTCAGATGTTGACTGGAAAGGAAAAGTCAATGAGTTGGCTGTTACGTTAGGTTTCTACTTGACCTTTCATCAAATTCTGGTGACAATGGTTCAATTAAAACTAAATTGTGATTTGATGATTAAGTTCCAAGTTTCGGATTTTTTTTAAAAAAAAAAAAAAAAATTGGATAGGGGTTGGATTCAGGGTCATTGCTTGCCACTTAAGTTATATAACGAGCTGAAGTATAGTTATTTACCAAAATATGCAGGAAAATTTTTGACAAACCAGCGTAATTGATACCGGAATGTCCCGAGCATGGCTCACGAAATCATGTATTATTAAGGTAATATAAAATATAAATACTTAGTATTTAAGTTAAATATTAGTTTACTTATTTTGTATTTCTTGAATAGAAAAAACAGAATATTTATTATTTTAGAAATTTAGTCATATTTAGAAAAGTTTGATTATTTGTGCTTATTTAGTAAGATTTTTATTGTTTCATAGTTATTTATAGATTGAATCTATAATTAGAATTGCTACCATCATATGTAAAAGTTCAAGAGGAGTTGATTATTGTAGTGTTAATAATATTGAGACTTGGTTTCTCTATATCTATATTTTTCTTCTCTCCCTTTTAGTAGATTCCTAGGGATTTTGGGTTCATTTACATGTTTCAAGTGATTTGTCAAAATGGTGTGATCAGTCGTCTACATCTGCCATAGGATAGATCATCCATCATGGGCTTCTCTTTTTTTTTTTTTTTTCAATATCACCAACCTCGAATTTCATCATTCGTATTATTTATTAAGCTCTACTCTTGCTATACCTTCAATATTTTACCATTATTTCATTCTACGGCTTTTGCATATATCTAAACATTTGTTTACGCACATCCCGTAGTGACCGGATCTAAGAACAGTGTCGCTAAAATACAATGGACATACCAGATAAAACAAAATCAAGAAGAAAATAAGATACTTAACGTGAAATATGTCTTAACACCATAACCAATTACGGATGACAGGATAGCATAAATGACCCGGATATCAGCTTTAGGGACGCTAAGTGAACCAATCACAGTAACCTGGACAAACAACACAGAGTTCACGTCACCGAAAATGTCAAAAAAAAAAAAAAACTCAAAACCAAGAACAATATTGTGTGCAAACTATATTTTATGGAAATTCAAAATACTGACCAGCCCAATTGCAGCAGACACAATGAATTTGACCCAATCCATTGGAGTTAAACCCGGATTTTTCTTTTCTGGCTGTTAATGAATCAAGTTGTAGGACTAAATGAAAAGACAAAAGGCAAATAAAGCAAAATAAAGATAAAAGACTCACAAGTGCTATCTCCATATCGGCCATGGGAATGTTCCTGAAATGCTTCACATATATATTCCTCTCTGATTCTTTTTTACCATTTTCTCTCCTGCAGATTTACACTAACACCAATGTTATGATAGTCTTTAAACAGTACTGAGGAAGAATATATATCAGGTTGATACGGAATCCAGCGTTTTGTAGAGACTTGTTACACATCATCTAGGGAAATATATCCCGTTTTCCTACAATGAGAAGGGAAAAAGGACTTTCCAATAACATAAAGCAACTTCATATGTGTAACAAGATGCAACACGAACAATAACATTATCATTAATGGCGTAATCAGAAATTTTAGTTAGTCCAGACTAAACTACAATTCTATTCTCACTCCGAGCTAGGGTATAGATGTTCTTTTTTTTTTTTTTTATTGAGAACATCCTTTTTTTTGGTGTTTAGTTGAATGAGCAAATTAAGAAAAATATACCAAAAGTGCTTAATTCTATAAAAAGTTACATAATTTTTTTTTAATTTTTTCCTAAACTACACTGGCTACACCTCACCTTAGCCCCTAATTGCTTCTGTCACTGATTATGATTCGCTTCATTTAGATAATCACTCCTTGTCAATGTAGTTATAGAAAATTGATAAATAAAATATAAAAAGTGAATAAAAAAACATAATAATTGAATATATTATGCACATAATATGATTTACAAAACTAATGCCAAACACAATTTAATATGAACATCGTTAATATCAAATCCTTGTTTGAATTCCCGAAATTGAATTTGTGTGATTAAAAAGAAAAGAAAACAGTTAGAGCGATTGATTCAAACAAATTTCATAAAATGAATGAACAATGTGAGCAAGAACACTATAGCTGAAATATAGGTACCATACCTATTACTGCTTAACGAGAAAACATTAGTTCGGTTTCTAATATAGTGTCTAAAGTAGATAGATTAAAAAAGCATACCTGTAAACAACAATTATGTTCTGAAAGGTGGGTTCTTGGATTGTAACCTTGCCAAAAAGATTAGAGAAACTGTACAAGCAAAAGAATATGAATGTAAAAAACCAGTAGCATATATAGCATCAACAGGAGTAAGCCACTTTAAAAACCTGAGTTTCATCTTCTCAATACGAATTCGTTCAACATATAAATCATTATTCTCTCCTTCTATGCACACTTCTACTGGTTTTTGGTCTTTCTCAATTTGTGTTCTTGACTTTCTGAAGAAAATCCTTTTTAACCTACAAGTAAAAAATTTTGTAAGAATAAATGAATCACTTATAACACAAGAAAACAACAAAATAGTGACAGAATAGTGAATGATTAAGAACAAAATGATTATTGCAAAAACTTTTCAGACATAACGATAAGTTTAGGACGGAATAATAGTGAATTTTAGTGATGCAAAGATATTTTGTCGCCACTTATGACATAAATAGATATTATATTTAGTCAGCATTAGTGACGTAGTTTTTAAATTAGCGAATTAGCGATAGAATCTTGTCTATTAGTGATGGCCACTTATGGCTTAGCATAGGACATGTTTCGTCACTGAGCTTAAAACTAAAATCGCTTCAAACTTTTACCCTCTGTTCTTTGCCCTTTCGCTCTTCTTCCTTTCCATTGCATTCGCTAACCCATTCTCTTTGTTCCATCTTCCCTTGACTCTCATCTATTGTAATCGAAGTCCTCACCTCCCCTATTAATGCGAAGTTGCAGAAGAGCTCAATTGCTCTTCCTCCTCCTCCTTTGCACTTCTACATCCTCCTCCATGACTGGCAAACTCACATAAAGAAGTAAGTTTAATTTATTTATTTGTTTTTGTTTCAATGTATTCTTGTTCGCCGTAAAATAATTAATTATGTTTATGTTTATTTTCATATTTATGTAATTTAGGTTTATTTTTGTAATTTTAGTTTTTAATTTTAAATCATACATTAATTTAGTTTAATTTGTTAATATAGAAGTTCTTGAAATTTACGTTAATTAAATTTATTAAAGTTGTGAAAATTTGGTTAATTTAGGTTATGTAGTTAGTTTATATAAATTTAATTTAGAGTAATAGGTTAATCATAGAATTTAGATTGTTTATGTTGATTAAACTAAATTAATTTAGTTTAACTAGGATTTTTTCTTTAATATGTTAAATTGATAAAAATATTATTTACTTACATTAGTTTACTTTAGGTGAAGATTGTTAATGTTAGCTAAATTAGAATAATTTACTTTAAGTATGATTTTTTTCTTTAATATGTTAATTTGATAAAAATATTGTCAGTATATTAGTTTAGTTTAGAATTATAGAGGTTAAATTAGATTAATTGAGTTTAACTAGGAATTTTTTTCTTTACTTTAATATGTTAATTTGATAAAAAAAAATTATCAATTTATATTAGTTTAGTTTAAGTTAATTAGGTTAGTTGTAGAATTTAGGTGATTAATGTTGGTTAAATTAGATTAATTAGTTTAAGTATGATTTTTTTCTTTAATATGATAATTTGATAAAAATGTTGTTAATTTAGTTTAGTTTAGGTTATTTAGGTTGACGTTAAATTTATGTTAAATTAAATTATTTCGTTTAATTAGGAATTTTTTTATTTCAATATGTTAATTTGACAATAAAATTTTTAAATTACAATAAGTTATAGTAATTAAGGTTGATTAGATTATTTTTTTAATTTAATTTTTTATTTGTTCAAAACTGCTACTTATTGAATTTGTATTTATTTATTGATAATTTGTATGATTATTTGTCATTATTTGCATTTCGAGATCAATTTTTGAACTTTTTTATAATATTTGTAATTATGTATGGTACTTTAGTTTGAATTATTATTTTTTACTGTAGTTTAAAACTTATTCAGTTAGTAATGATGGTGGTTATTGTGTGAATATTTTATAAGTTTTTTTTTTATGTTGTAACATTTTAATACTTGTAGTTTTGAAAAGATGCATTAGATTTGCTTTTTTGTTTGATTGAAATTTTTGTGAATTAAATTACATTTTTTGAATTATGTGAATTACTTATGTTGCGCTGGCTGATGTTGTGCTATTTTTATTCAAAATAGGGGTGTGCAATCAGTTCAAACAAAATTGAATTGATAAAATGAAAACTAACAAATTAAACTTAAAAAGATCAAATTGAATCGAACTAAACTAAATATTAGAATCAAATTAAATTAAATTGA
Source organism: Omphalea diandra (assembly GCA_949677035.1). Lineage (NCBI taxonomy): Eukaryota > Viridiplantae > Streptophyta > Magnoliopsida > Malpighiales > Euphorbiaceae > Omphalea > Omphalea diandra. The sequence goes on along the minus strand of CATIWR010067930.1, from coordinate 69,125 downwards.
TTTTATTCGATTCGATTAGAGTTTGGTTTAGTTTAAATTGAATTTTTAAAAATTATTTTAAAATATTTTAATATAAATAATAGTTTTTATAATATATTTTTCATCAAATAATAAGTTTTTAATAGATTTTTACATATTTTTAATATAAATAGTAAATTTAAATAGATTTGAACTATTTAGATTTGATTCAATATAGGTTTACATTATTTTCAATTCAATTTAAAATTGATTCGATTTGATTAAACTAAAACTCTTTTTATAAAAAACTGAATAGAACTGAATTCGTCAAAATTTTTTTAAAAAAAAAATCAAACCAAATCTATATAAAAACTGAATCAATTTGGTTCAATTGATTTTTTTGATTTAAATCAAATTTTGCTCATCCAAATTAAAAGTGTTATTGTATATAGATCTATTTTAGCAACTACAATTTAGATCTATGAGGAGTGCTATTTTAATGAAGAAATAATTTGCAAATCTCATTTTAAAATTGGATATATTGTGATTATGCTGAAACTGTGTCGATAAGTTATTGATGGAATATATTTTTTTAAAAAAAAAAAATTCTAACCTTAGAAACAGATTAACAACAAAATTTTATAGTTATAAAAAAATAAATAAATTAACTAAGGATTACCAATGAAATAATATATTTATTTATTTATATTTATATTTATATTTATATGTTTAAGATATAGTAAACTTAGTAATGCCAAAAGTAATATTAATAAAACAAATTTAGTAACAAAAAAAAAGTGATTTTTTTTATAAAAAAAAAAAATACGTTTAGCGATTTATCGCTTGCTAAATTTGCACCAACATCCCTTCTAAATAGTGGTGGGCAATCTGCTCCAACTTATGGATCACTCATCATTGCTAAATTTTTAGCAATAACCAATTTAGCTCTGGAAAAAATCCATCACTAAATAAGTCTAGATATAGAATGTAAAATTTGGAGAAGACAATTTCCATGTTTTTTTTTATAATAGTTATGCACTGGGAAATTCTCCAATTTCAGGAAAAAAATGAAACCCACATTAAATAACAATCCCAAAAACATATCAACATATGAAACTGATTGCAGAAAAGATGGAACAATCAAATGCTTCTGAGTCATAATAAAAACGAGTGCTTACCCAGTAATTATCAAGAAACACTTCCATAAACGCGCAAGGATTGTATTTATTTTTGCTTTGATAAAGTAAGCTTTCATCTTATCTATGCCAAATCCACGCCGGAAGATTATGAACTAAAACAAACAAATGAATCTGCATCAGTACATACACATCACATTGCGCCATTGCAAGTCTATTGTTTTCATTAGATAGGTGGAACAAGGTCTATAGTGAACACGAATGTGAGGAACAAAGTTAAACCCTTCAGATGTAATGGTTCCGTCTCCTGTTTTCCTATTTGCAGAATACTACGGCACTAACATCATTAGGAAAGGGCAAACAGATCAGTTGACAAGTAAAAGCTAAACCACTAAACCAGCAACTCATCTAGATGGGTGAATGTCAGCCTATGCATTTCAGGGCAGTTGAAAAGGAAAGGAAAGTGGATGTATATCGCCAATTGCATATTGCTACAATCACACAGCAGCACCCAATTACTGAGTAATTGGCCACAATCCTTCAAGCCCAAAAGAATTTCCAATTGTGCAACAACAGTGAAGCTGTTCTTATATAGCGTTACCTTGTCAGCGAAGAATGGGAGGTTATCATGAGGATACTTTGCAAAGTACTGCACGAACAGCTTCTTATCAACCTACATTCAACAAGACAGATCATTCGGATCAGCAGTTGGCTAGAGCATCTGCATCCACAAAAACAGCTAATTTACAAATGTACAGACCTTACCTTAGATTCATCAACTACTATTGGAAGATTTAAACGATATTGGGCAGAAAGTGCGATATCAATCTCTTTATCAGTTGTTATTTTGAAATTACTCTTATCCATCACCTGCATCACAAGAGTACATGCACAAAATGTTTCATGCAATAAAATATAGCCAAAAAAAGGATTCCCAGTGGTAAGCTTCAAATCATATTATAGAGAATTAGAGGGCAAATTATTGCAAGAACCCAAAATGCTTAAAAACAGCACATTATCTCTCATGGAAATATGAAATCCAATTTTCTTCTTTTCAAGTGGATCTCATGCATTTGGAACTTGTGAGTGCAAGATGCACTATATTTATGCCTTTCATATGCGTGGAATAACTCCTGAATTGGAGATAAGTATTTGATTTAGCTTGCCACTACCAATAAACTCATGAATAAACATTGTGAAGTTTACAAGCATTTACGAAGGAACAAAAAAATAGCAAGTTGGAAGAAAAAGAATAACCTGAAATAGGCAGTTTAAAAACTTGTGTTCACAAATATCAATATCTTCAGGGGATAGATTGTGCTGCTCCAATTTATTGGCGCCATGAATGGGCTCAAAGAGGGCATACAATTGCTGCACAACACAATCATTACTCATCAAAATTCATATCCAACTACCAATGAGTCATTGATTCAGTGGCAGTGGAATTGTCTCTAAAACTATAGGATTGCAACCTCAACCTTCAGTCACAAACAAGTTAACCAAAAAAAAAAAAAAAAAAAAGATGGAAATTCATATCGAACAAATGCATGAAAAATTAACATAATATGAAAATGCAACGAAACAGTACCATGAGATCCTCAAAATGCAAAAGGTACCATGCTCGAATAGTATATTCTACTCTTTGGCAAAGCTTTAAAAACTCATCACGATCAGGTCTATGTTCTGCACAAATTAATGGATAAAACAAAATAAAAATGGATAATTAAACCAATGATTCAATTTGCAGAAGAGTGAGCAGAAATAGAAAAGATACCAATACGATCAGATAAGGCGGCAATGAGCTTGTGCTTGAGGATAGGGATTACAGATTCCCGTTCTAGATGGATTATATCTTTCTTCTTCCCACCCATTCTTCTTTCTGTCTTTTTCTTCTTCTTTTTTTTTTATTTTCCTTCATACATTAATGTATTTGTGGATGTGGAAATGCAATGCTCGGTTTGGAGTTGTCCTCGGCAGGCGGGAAATGTTTGAATTAGCAACCATTGAATTGGATGATGTGTGCACCAATCATTATCAACCGTTTGACGTTCGGGTTTTTTCTTTTATTTATTTATTTTTTTTTTTTTTGGAGAATTGAAATGGTATGCATTGTCAACTGTAAGTTTATTTATACCAATATTTTTATTGAAAAAATTTTATTTCATGATTTTGATACATTAATTTAAGGCATTTATTCATTATGAGTTCTGGGAAATTTTATTTACGATGTAAAATATTGTTCTTTTTTTAACAAAATTTTTGAATTGTCATATCAAATCTCCTTTATTCTCATAAATTTTGGACTCTTAATTTTATATCATCATCATCATCATTAAAATATATATAATTTTAAAATTTTTTGACTAATTTGCATTATTTTCAAAAAGTAAACTGCAAAAACAATGTTACTAGATTATGAATATATACATATGATTTGAGATTTTATGCTATATATTTATCTGATAAACAGTGGCCGTAGTGATTTTAATTGAATTATTAAAAAAAAAGAAAAAAAATGGTCTACACGTGCCACGATCAACAAATTATTTATATAAATTTCAAGCAAAACATCAACATTATGTTTAGCTGGTTTGCTGATACTGTTTATGGCAGCCAAGGGAAGTTTTCGTACTAGTCATGTTCCCAAGAAAATCCCGAACCCTCCTCTGCGATAAACCTTATCAAATTTTACTCGGCGCGGATAAATACTGACCACCTCAACATGCTGACATTACATTTTCCTGCTCGCACATTCTGTTAGAAAATTATGAGCCAAGTTTCCCGTCCAAACAGAGATGAGGCGAAAAAGTAAAGACCAGAAATTCATTATAACATTACATTATGAATTGCATTCTTGAGACAACGTGAGTTACATGCTGTTCAGAATTTACATATATTAAGAGACAACAACCCAGAAAGTAATTGTGTAAAACTTAGCATTCATGTACTAGAGGCACTTGTAAGCTCCACTGTAAACTGCAGATAAAGGTTTAAGGTAATAGATTTGCGAAGGGATCAGTTTATCACAGATATCTACAAAGGTCACTTTGCAGGAACAATATCAACCTTGCCAATTCCTGGTTCCTTCTCAAGGACAAGCTCTTCAGTGGTGGTGCCAATAATTTCATTAGCATGTTTTAGTTTAACACAACTACACTGTCCAACAGCATCCTGTTTTTGAAGATATTCTATAGTTACAAGAAATGGGCGCACGCACAAAAAAATCGCAATTGAGTGCAAATATAGTAGGCAGCTTAGCCCTTGATTTCCTTTTCTGTGCCTTCACCGACTGATATTACCAGCAGGCATAACTAAAGGATTGAGTAAGCTTTTATATTAGCTTAGTTAAAACCACATTTCTAAACATATTTACTTAAATCTTTTAATGGAGAAAATAAGTTACCCAAGCAACAATTCCCAACTTCTCTAATTTTTGGACCGCATCATCCACGCTGAAGTTACAGCTCTCACCAAACTCTTTCTTGTTCATTTCTTCACTTCGCTTCTCCAAATCCTATATCTCATTATCACAGAATTACCAGTAATACCACATAACATTCTCCAGTATTCAAGAGACAGTAACAGAAAAGAGAGGATGAGAGCTGATGCATACCTCCCTCATGGCTTTACCCGGTACCATCAACATAAAGAATGAAATAATAACTTCTTTGATCTGAAAATAAGAAGTTGATTTAACCATCTTTCAGAATATAAATAAACGCAAGACACTCCCAGTTCTTAGACCAGGTCAAACTTTTCAAATCTTTGAGTATTGGCAAGTTATTGATTATCCATCAACTATCTGACGAATCAATTTCAGAAAATAATGGAAAAAACAACTTAATTATATTCTTCAGGTACATTTATCCAGAAAACATATTTAAATACATATATGATGCTCATATAGATAGAATTGAAATATGAAATAAGTACATACTAAAGAAGCTATATTGACAAGACTTTCCATGTAACAATGTCAACCCTATTGAACTTAATCAGATAACAAATGATATCAATTAAAAATCAAAAGTCACATTCATGAGACTCCAAAATCTTAATTTTCTTTGAAAAGGCTTATGTGAATTACCATTTGAAAGTCCAGTCCACTTGAATTAGTTAAATACAGTTTGTGGATAGTATAACTAGCTCTTTACAAAATACAACTATAGGCATAATATGGTTCATTTGATAAAATAAATCATCACTAGTCATAATAAAATCAATAGATTTGATAGCAAATGGAAAAGGAAACATCGTGATTAAAGTTTGAAACTCACTTCCTGTTCAATTACACTGTCACACAGGTGAAGAAGAGTACCCGTCCACTATCTAGTTGTTTGCCATACATGAACTGTGTAATTAACTTCTGATATGTAGCCAAGCTCTGCTGATACCTGCAGGTAGTTGGACATAGCGGCATCAGTAATCATGACAAGAAAAAGAGTAAAGAAAAATACCAGGAGTATAAAAACATAAAGCCAGACACCAGATAAGAAAATAATAGGTACAACCTGCAATTAGCACCAATGCACCACAGCACGTGCAAATGTCAGTGTACAAAGCCAAATTATGAGCACTGCTAAGAGCATGTTTTGTATACCAAAAAATAGTAACAGAATAGAATCTAATTCTATTTTCATGGTTGGTACCTTAATTTACTTCAAAAATTTAAGAATGAGAATCCAAAAACTTAAAATATCTCACTGTTCTTATTATATGGAATATACCAAATAAAAATATTAGAATCCTTAAACATAGGACTCTATTTCTTATTCCTTAATGTAACCAAACATGCCATAATAGTATTTCTAACATGAAGATAATAAAGCAGTAAGTTGAGATCAACTTTATCAACCTCCCCACAGTTATGAACTATTACTACTGCTACCTATCAAAATTTGCTTGAGAATGTTGTGCCCATTATTATGGTGTAATAATACATTAAGGGGTGGTAAGGAATATGCACGGTATGATCCACATCTTTCAATGGCAAAATGTTATCAAATCAACTGCCCAGGTAAATTTGCTGCACAAGAATCTTCTTATTCATTCAGATCCATAACTAACACGCAATGGACACAGTGATAAATTGAGCAATATATACATATAAGCATGGAATTGAAAAGGAGGAAATCAGCAAGGGAGAGAGAGAGAGGCTCTACATGAAGTATATCTTAGCACAGTAACCGATCACCGTGGAAAGGATAGCCAAAATGACCCACAAATCAGCCATAGGCGCTTCAAGTGAACTAATTACAGCAACCTGTAAAGAAAGGCATGCTAAGTCAATCTAAACAGAATGAAAAAGACAACTTCTCATGAAACATTACCAGGCCAAATATAGGCAAACCAAGAAACCAAAGCCAGTCCACTGGAGTTAACCAAGGAGTCTTCTTTTCAGGCTGCTCAAGGCATGCAAGTGTCAACACCAGGTCATATATCTTAACATCAAAGCACAAGGGAGGATGTAAAGAGTAGAGGGTAGCTAAAATCTCACAAGAACTATTTCCATATCAGCCATTGGAAATTTCTGGAAATGCTTCACATAGATCCCTCGTTCCTTTCTTCTGGTACTTGCTTTCCTGGTGAATCAGCATTCTTCCTTGTGTTAAAGAAACTTATCAATTTCTTTTCAAATCAAATTTCATAATAAAATGACTTAAGAACTTGTTCAGTGATTCCACTCCCCACTCCCTAAATTATAAATAAATAGACTCATATATCTGGGGAGATCATCAGCCAAGGAAGCTCTTTTTTCTATGAAATAAATCCAACTTCCAGGTATCCTCTACTTCCTCAAGTAAAAAGCTACATTTCTTCACAACAAGAATTATAGATGATAGAATTACAAGGAATCCTGTGAATGCAATGCAACAAATCACTGTAGTTACGCAGTCAAAGAAAAAAATATGGTGAATTTTTTTTTTTTTAATTCTAAATTACGAGAATTCTGAGTTCTTTTCTGAAAATATTTCTATTCAGGAATATTACAAAATTTGTACTTAGGATCTTTCCATTTAGGAAGTATAGGATTGTCTTAATTGGAAAGATCGCTTCCTATTTAGTATTAGGTTGAATTTCCACAGTTTGCCATTGCTAATTCCAACAAAACAAGAATTAGTTATTTTATATAAATACCAATGTGCCAGGTTATTCCATCAGGGTTTAGAGTTGATTTGAAAGGCCGTTCTACGTAGTTTTATCTCTTCTTCTCCTCCTTTCTCGCTAACACTGCAGTACCCCAGATACTGTTCAGCTTCAGAAAAAGTCATCAATTTCTTTTATTTTATCACTCTAATCAGAAATTCAAACTCTCAAACCTATTCTGTATTCTTTAAATCTTGACTGTCAAATTGGAATTTGCCACTGTAAAAGCATCAGTAGACAGTTTTCTATATTTCTAAAACCTAAATCTCCTGCATCAATATGCTCACACTTACAATTAGATTGACAACCAAAAATGTGTATCAATAACAATCATGCAAGATATTGCTATAACACTACTTACATAACGATAATTAAAAAACAGTACCTGTAAACTACAATTATCTCTTCAAATGTAGGCTCTTGTATTGTAGTCTTGCTCAGCAAATTGCTAATACTTGAGAACATAGAGAAGGAACAAGAGCGTCAGTTGGTAGATACAATCATCATTGATTCAATGTACATGCAAATATAATTAAAGCAACGCCATGTTGGATTGTTCAGTGTTTAATATAAGCCAATTACTTGTCACAAAAGCTAAAATTCTTTCCACTAAGTATAGATAATTGCACGGTCCTACCCAATTAACTTCCTTTCCTCCCTTTTTAGCCCCTATAAAATTACAGAGACATCTGGAGCAAGAATTTCAAGTTTCATAACTTTTGCAAGTTAAATTCCAGATCTGGAGTAACCAACTTAAAAGCTCAAAAACTTCACCCATCAGATTGTTGTGTTAACTTGAACTGCATTATATTATTGAACATCGTTGATTCATTGTTAAGGTGACAGTATTAAGCTAATGAAGAGATTTAAAGCCTTGATCTAAAAAGCTAATGAAGGAACTCCTGGCATCAAGTTCCAACTTTTCCAATAGCTTCTGAGCATGTTTGTTCATGTGTCTGCATGCAAGAGAGAGAGAGAGTAGTTTTATCTATATTGGATTATTCAATCAGCTGGGTAGTGTACAGATATTAATTGACAAAATGAACAATGAGAGACAAAGAGCTAATGGAGATAACTTCATGCCAACAAAAAAATAGAAATTTCAAAAATAATTCATGTAATATGCAAAAATCTCAAGATGCTCAGAATGTGGTTTTAGGCAATCAACACAAAATGAAAGTGCCAGATTCATCAGTTCATAAAGGTCCTTTCAAGAACAATCACATGGATCGGTTAAGACATTGCTTCAGCCGGTTAGAATGCATGCATAGAGCTTGGAGACGTGGCATTACAACTGTTAGCTAAATAATAGTAAAGACAACAATTCAAATGTTATGGACAACCTTATCTTTATATTTTGTAGACGAATTCGTTCAACCAGTAGAGAGTCCTGATAGGCTTGGGTGTGAACTCCATTTTTTTTCAGATCTTTCTTTCATTGTCTACTTGACCTTTTGGAACAAAACTTTTCTTGCCGACAAGCAACATAACAATGATTTTCAGGGGGTTTTGAAAAAGGAGGGGAGGGGGATTGTGCAGATATTGACATTTAAATATCATGTTAACTCTTTTATCTGATATTGTAGCTTTACATATGGGAACCAATGCTAATTGAAAAGAGGGCGTTTAATGTCATCCATCATGGCCAAATATGGTCAAATAGCATTTCAGGAAAACATAAATCTAAACTATAACAATCAAGTTTGTGATCATGGGCCAAAATCTGCTTACCAGGTCAGTCGTAAAAGCAGCAGCTAAAAATGTGCGATGAGTATGTCCACTTTCTCCATGATAAAATAATCAGTAGTGCAATCGATTCCTATCCCTCGTCAAAAAATAATATACTGAAAAAAAATCCAAAAATGAGGCCTTAACACTTAAAGTCAATGTATCAAAAAAAGAAGTTAAAAAAGTCAAAGTTCCAACTCCCAAATATGCACCCAATGAAGCCAGAGTTGTCCTTCGTTCAGTTCAGTCCAGTTTTCAACAAAACTGAACTAACCGAATTTTAAGTTTATAGGAACCAAACAAAATTTTCATGAACCAACCAAATTTGCTTCAGCTCGGTTTGAACCAAATTTTTTTAAAGAATATTTTTTTGATTTTTTAATATAAGTTATATTATTTTGATTGTTCATACAAATGAAACTTATCATATATTACTCATGTATATATAAAGTATATTTAATTTATTTTTAAGTGAAAATTTATATTTATATCATTTATTTATAAAAACTTTTATATAAAAAATTGGTTAATTCGATTTGTTCGGTTTTGATTTTTCAAAATCAAACTGAATTAATTAAATTTAAGAAAAAATTGAATTGAACCAAATTTTAAGTTCAGTTGAACAGAACCAAACCAATCGGTTCAGTTTAGTTTGGTTCAAACTGGATAGTGGACACCCCTAATTGAAGCCCTCACCTACTCAAAGGGCATAACAGGCTGAGAAGTAATGTGAAATGATATGAGCATAATATAAGATTATGAAAGCAATTTCCCATGTATCTGAAATTCCATCTATATCCTAACTATTTAAGTGCTATGGAAAGTTGTATGTATGTGACTCAACTTATAAGCATTTCAGAAGGGCCATTTATGTTGATAATAAGCAAGAGTTAATGAGAATATTAGAAGCTTATCACTTCATCAGTGATTGAAGATCCATCCAGTATCCAACTAAAAGCGGGTTTTTTTCAAGCTAGAAATTAGGTTTTAGTGTTAAAAGCAGTGACTTTGTGACTTTAACCCTATAGGAGAAGGAAACATGATGTCATAGATTTTTTTTTCTTTTCTTTTCTTTTTTTTTTTCTTTTTGTTCACATCTAAAGATAACAAAGTTAATTTCAAATATATGGAAGCAAAGCTCCTATCCATCTTTAACATCGTTTGGGAAATGATATCATTGTAGAAGGGAGCATTGGTAGAGGAAAAATTCAAGAAACTTGGCCCTAGTAGGCAATCCAATTACCATTCCAGATATAGAAACTTTTTAACTTGAAAGTTAACTGGAAATTTCTCTATTTTGATCCTATCTTAAATCAAAGAAGTCTAACTAGTAATTATGTTTTTATAAAAAGAAAAAAACAAATTGATTAAATTTTCAACCCTAGTGTCTGGTGCATTGATAATCAAAGAAATAAAAGATGCATAGCACACATATTGAGTATAATTAATTTCCAAAAGTTAACTCTCTACTATGATGAATTTAGTGCAATACCTTATCAGCAAAGTCAGCAAGGTTTACATGATGGTGCTTGGCAAAGTAGCTACTCAAAAGTTCCTTGTCAAGCTACAGCCGAAAAAAAAAGGAACATTAAGTATACATGAAAAAGTTCCTTAGCACGTGAAATTCCTCATGCTATGAACTCAATGAAAAAGTATATTTACGTATACATGTATATCTACAAAATTCAATCACATAAATGCATATGCTATGAAACCTTGGAATCATCAACTGTGATGAGAAGATTTAACATATACTGCTCCAAGAGTGCAACATTAATCTCCTCATCAATTGCTATTTTGAAGTTGCTCTTATCCATCATCTGTTCAACAAATAAGATGAAGTTAGCAAGACAGCATTACAGCAGTCATAGTAGATCTCTTTCTGGGTTTTATTTATGATCAACCTAATGCACACATCATGCATAGTATAACAACCATAACACCTGAAAAAAGTAGGTTTGAAAATTCTGCTCAAGTACATCAATTTCTTCAGTAGATAAGTTTTTCTGTTCTAAATTCTGAGGCCCAGTATGAGGGTCAAAGAATGCATAAAGTTCCTACAAACCCAAAATGCACTTAATTCAAAAGTAAGAACAAAGAGGGAGGCAAACATGTTAATTAAAGTACAAAAAAGAAGAGGAAGAAGAAGAAAAAGAAGAATACGATCAAATCTTGAAACTCGAGATGGTACCAAGCTCTAACTGTGTAATCAACTCTCTTGCAGAACTTCAGAAACTCAGCCCTGTCAGTAGTATCCTCTGCACAACGTTGAAAAACTCAACAAGACAAGCCATGATAATGAACAATTGTAATCTAATTTGAGATTATTACCAATGAGGGATTTCAAGGTCGAAATGAGTTTTGATTTGGGAATGGGAATTACAGTTTCCCTCTCCAATCGGATGATTTCTTTCTCCTTTCCGCCATTTTCGTATATGCCGAAACTTAATTGCATCCATATATATATATATATATATACATAAGAAAGGAAGGACTGCAGCGTGGTGAAGTTAAGAAGATTCGAGGGAGTAAAGAAGAGGGGTTTGTTTTCCTTTGGAATCCATGAATAATTTGTTTTCTTTCTCTAAGAGCCATGCGCTCCAATTCTCTTATTCCGCACCAAAGTTCATTTTCAGATTCACCTGTTATCACTTCTTTTCTTCTTCTTCTTCTTATTATTTTTTTATAGCATTATTATTATTATTAATTTTTGACTTATTATCTTTTTAGATATACGGCCATATATACGATACAATACGAAAGTGAAAAATATTCAATTTGTTAAAAAATAAGATATAATTAGCATATTTAGTATCGCATTAAAAAAATTTTAAATATAAAATAACACAAAATATATAATTAAAATTAAAGTGTCTATAATTCATAATTTCTCAATAATACCCAAAATATTTAAAAAAACTAAATTTACTCTACTATGTATTCAAAATGTATCAGGGTGCATTATTTTCAGAGTGAAAATTATCAAAGTTTTATATAGAGAGAGAGAGTGGATTTTCATGCACAATTTGTTTTTTTTTAAAAGCAAGTGAAATTTGATGGATTTACAGCAATGGTTAGTGAGAGCCAAATTTTATAGGCCGGTTCATGTATTTTATTTTTATATGATGAATGCTTAATTAGTTTTATAAATTGATTTTAAGTATTAGGAAAGGAGAGGCTAAGATTGTTTATACACTTTATTATACCATAGATCAACGCTTAATTAGTTTTGGGATATTAACTAGTTTTTAATCCAAGTTCAATTTAGAGGTCCTTAAGAAAAGATTCAATTTATAGGAAATAACATTTGATTTTTTATTCATGCTTAGTTTAGAAACTAATTTAGTTGTAGGGAATTATTTTTTTTCTTTTTGATTATAATTAATTGTTTTTAATAGATTTAAATTTTATCAAAAGAGAAAAGTTAGCTTATTTAATTAAATGTGTTTGAGCTTAATTGATTCATGAGATGACTTTCTTCCTTCAACATCAGCGCAAGTCTATAACTTGAATCAATAAATCTCAAGTTGTTCTTCTATTTGTGATCTATTATGCTATAATGGTTGAACAACAGAATTTTGTTTTTGAATGGAAAGTGAGACTATACTAAACAATGAAGTTAATCAGCTTAGTGAAGTGAAGTTGAGAGTTTTGCATTTGCAGATGCATATATTTTCTTTGTATTATAGCCAAATTACTTATTCTTATTTAGATTTATTTTCATTTTTTTAAATAGGTGTGAAATGAAAATTTAAAATTTATTAGAGCGTATTATGGTCGTTTTCATGAATTCAATGGAAAAAAATAATGAAATGAGTTTGTAGTATAATGAAATAATCATCAGAAATGTCATATGAGATTAGAACTACAGGGTAATTTAATTAATTATAACAAATGTCAGGAAATTTATCATAATTCTATAATTACTTCTAAACAATATTACTTAAGCTATTTGTCAAAACAAAAAAAAAATACTTTGAAATATTTATAATAATTTAATGACATTTTTAATAAAAATAAATTTATATGTCGTCATAGAATTATGATTATAATTTGATTGATTTGACAAGCATGTGAGTAAATTTTCCAGGCTCTCAGCAATGGAGATTGAGTATGGCAACTGCAGACAACCCATTATAGAGGCGGGATTTACATGGGTGACAGCCATTTGAGCTAACAACACCTGTTCCACACGTTGAACGCAGGTGGAAAGGGCCAGAGACATCTTACACTTCCGTCAATTATGAATAGAGCAGACCTTCACAGCTACATTTTAGTTTCTTTTTTTTCGTCTTTAGAACATTCCTCTTCCTTTTCTACATCTTCTCTTTCTTTCTCACTAGAGGTTTCGTCCTTTTCTTCAAAAGAAGCAGCAGCAAGCGGACCTTCTAATGGGCGTGAGCGTTTTAACGTCATTAGTTTTGATCTAGATTGGAAAAGCTAGAGTTCTGACCTTTAAGGTCCTGACTTGCCATGATGAACAATTGTTTTCAGGTTTCACGTGTTCTGTGAATGCGCTATGGTGACTGTACAAATAGGTGTTAAATAAAATAATTAAAGTCGCAAAAGCCATGAGCTCCAAATAATGAACCAATGTTCGAATTCAAGTATAATGGCAAAGAAGCCAGTATTCTAAATGTAAATGTCCTAATTAAGACGAGGGATGTAATCGCCAAATGATGTCAGACAGTCAGATTCAAATTAGATGCAGCTAATGTAAAGATTGAGGTGCCTATGGCCAAAGGGCATCCCCGATAAAAATAGTACATTAGACACTTGCTAGTTAACCTGCTCCTTTAGTACCTTATTTAAAGGGAAAAACAAACAGATAGTGGCACAGACATTTGGTAAGAATGAATGATGGATGGCCAAACCCAGAATCTTCATGACTTAATATCCAGATTCTTGCTTGTGCAACCTTCACTCTGCCCTTCATTCTCCTAACCTGTAGTTAATTAAACATGGTCTGAATATGTAACACGTGGAGATTGGAGATGGATTCACAAAATTCTCAACAATAAGACCTTTCCAGGGTCTTGTTTATTTATCCTAACTGGAAAACATATCAGATTCCACAACAAATTCAACATTAGACGACCACATCATTACATTGTAAAGAAACTTAAATTGTCACATCTGACGTGTTCATGATTTACAAATATTAACAGACTCATTAAAATACAAAAGAAAGCAGAAAGCAATTAGGTAAAACATGGCATCGGACATCTAGAGATGCTTGTATAACACTTGCCCGTTTTAAGTTAACAGCAATATGGATGATATACAAGCTCGCCTTCCAACAACAGCATCAAGTACTAACACCTTGTTTTGTTGCCTTGAGGACAAGCTCTTCAGTTGTGGTGCCAATAATCTCATTGGCACGTTTTAGTCCAACACAATAATACCGTCCAAGAGTATCCTGCATCAATAGACATCAGTCAGAAGAGCCACATGAACAAATCGCACGTGCAAAACATTGCATGAGTGCATTACTTTGTACCACTAGTAATTACATAACCAAAATTTTAACACAGGATTAATATTCCTTGTAAATAAGAGCCTTTTTATTTCATCTTTTAGCACATCAGCAACTAATAGACGAGGATATCCATTGTCTTTCCGTAGAACCCCACTCCATCCGCAGAAGGATTTGAACCTGAGACAAGCCTTTTACCAGCCGCTCAGGAAGTGCTAACCCCAAAAGCAACAATACAATAAACAAGCAACATATGTGGAGTCCCTGCTCAATGCCTTACTGAGTGTCATTAACCCACTTATCTCTGGTCCCATGGAATGGAAACCAGTTATGCACTCATTTTTTAACAACTTTAAGCTGATACCAAATCTCAAATCAACACCTCTTTTTCTTTTCTTTTTTTTTTTTTTTTTTTTTTTGCCTGAGTGGAATAATATCAATATAATAATAATAATAGGCAAACACATACCTTTGCATTTTAGCTGAAAGATTCTACACATTATAATACAGTTCTTACCCGAGCAACAATGCCTAAATTCTCTAACTTATGAACTGCATCATCCACATCAAAATTACAGCTCTCCCCAAACTCTTCTTCAATTAGTTCCTCACACCGTAGATCCAAATCCTATTTCACAATGTCAAAAAATTGTATGCAAGTCATCCTACAAGAACTTCAAATACAAAAAAAGGAGCAAAAAGTGACAGACACCTGCATGGTAGCCTTGCCCTGTTCCATCAATATAAAGAATGAGATAATAATCTCTTTGACCTGAAATAAAAAGTTTATTAGACCATCTGGCCAGGTAATCATATATAAGACATTCTTGAATCCTGAATCAGGTCAATCCTTTTAAATCTTCAAGTATGGGCATGCATATAACTGCAAGAAACATTGTTTTACAAGACAATTAACAATCAACACTGCTTAAAACTCACTTCCTGTTGAATCACATCATCACACAAGTGAAGAAGAGTACCCCTTCCACTGTCCAACTGTTTGTCATACATGGACTGCGTAATCAAGTTCTGATATGCAGCCAAATTTGCTTGAAACCTGCAGATGGTTGAAGAAATAGTGACCACATCAATAAGCACAAAAAATAAAAATAAAAAGAGAGACATGGAGAAAAAACCGAGGCAAAGAGATAAGCTACCTCTTAAAATATAAATTGACGAATGAAAAGCAACAACCAAAGCCGCTAAAAGATAGTTAATTGCTAACTATGAATTCTTTATAAGAAACTGCCCTTCTCTGAACATATGCATGCAGAACAATATATGAGATTTGAGTCTAATTAATATCAGTTTTATCCCCTCTAATGTCAGTGTGCATATGCCACATCATGTCCACTCCTTAAATATTTAAGTTCAGACAGACTAAAATTAGCATGCAATTGACTCTGAAGTATTAATACTGCAGCACTGCCCACGAAATACTGTGTAGAATATTGTGGTGATTTTAAAACGATAACAGAATAGAATAACATGATGTGGTAAGAATAGAGGCATTGCAACCAACAGCTTGCAGTGTTGAAAAAGAGAAATGAAATGGCAAGGTCATTTTGTTGTACAAAGATATTCTCAGCCAACCATTAATTCAGACCCACTACCAATGTGCAACACAAGTAGTGCTGAACAACATATTTAGCTACAAGTGGAATTGAATTTGAAAATAAAGTGGTATGTGTGCAGGCATGTTTGCACATAAGAAAGAGAAAGACTTAACGTGAAGTATGTCTTTGCAAAGTAACCAATCACAGTGGAAAGGACAACAAAAATCACCCAAAGATCAGCCTTAGGCATTTCGAGTGAACTAGCCGCAGCAACCTGCAAAGAAAGACACAATGTAGCATTTGAACAAGATGAATAAAATGCAAAAGAACAGCCAAAGTAAATTTCATGCATATAACTCACCAACCCAACAATAGCAGAACCCAGGAATTTGACCCAGTCCATTGGAGTTAACCCAGGATTTTTCTTTTCAGGCTGTTAAGGCAAAAAAGTTTCAACACGAGGTTATAATATGGTACAATGATTGGAGAGATATATAGAAGAGAGAGTAGCCAAAATCTCACAAGAACGATTTCCATATCAGCCAGCGGAATGTTTTTGAAATGCTTCACATATATTCCTCGTTCTGTTTTTGATTTGGTACTTGCTCGCCTGGAAAATCATCATTCTTTGTATCCATATATTAATGATCTAATCTTTTCAGACGTCAGGACACGTGATTCAAAGAACAAGCTCAGTAATTTCCCCACCCCATAGTAATAAAAAACCCTAGCTCACAGGCCTTGAGAGTATTAAAAACAAGAGCATTGTGTACATGCAATAAACTCCACCAAAAGAGCCTTCAACTTCGTAGCGTAAAAGGACCATTTCTTTATATTTGTGAAAGCAGTCCAACAGTCAATAAAACATGTTTTGCGATAAGAATCACCACCAAAATGTGCATATAAAACCATAAAAAACATTGCTCATGATAACATTTTCAAGGAATTAAAAAAAAAAAAACACGGTACCTGTAAACAACTATTATCCTGTCCAATGTAGGTTCTTGGATTGTAGTTCTGCTTAGCAAATTCCTAAAACTGGAGAACAAAGAGCACAAAAAAGAATGTCATTCAGTAGCAATAATTACAAGAGTACTTGATACTTCATTTATCCATATAACTGTTCATGAGAGCAAAATTCTTACTTTTAGTTGTCTCAGCAAAATAACTAAACAAGCATAAAACATAGGAAATTAAAATCTCATCCACCCACCAAAAGACCAAAAAAAGAACAGAGGCATCCAGTGCAAGTTTCTCAAGCTTCTAGACTTGCAACTTATCTGCTAATGAACAAATAATTTTTTTCTTTTTTTAACCAAACTCTTTTAATGCTTTGACTGCAGTATACCTTACATATATATACTACATTTATTGGCACCAGTGACGTAACTCATATTCAGCCCGACAAAACTGTTAAACACCTTGATATATACATAAACATATATGCAGTTCACATTCCTGATCATCTAGTTCTGAATTTTCTCTTGAATTTGTGCATGTATGTGACATTGTGGGGAGGTATGCAAGTGCACACGTGTGAGTATGCGTATGTGTCCTAAGAGAGAGGAAAGCTTTTCCCTACACAGAACTATTTCAATCGTTTTACCAGCACAGATTCAAGATCAAACAATGTTTAGAGAAAGTTATTTGGCTGAACCAAACAATTAAGACTGACAGAAGAATTGCATTAGCAAATTAAGAAAACATACAAAATAGGCATAAATAATGGTTTATTACAAAATCTCAGGATACTGTGTGAGTGGTACAAAAATCACTTGTAGAAGAAGTGAAATAATTGCATTTACTGAAAAGTAAAAAAATTCAAGCACAAGATCAATTGCTAGCAGGCATCTCTGTAATAGTTTAGAATGGAACACATACATCAGTTACATCGTGTACTGAAAGATTCAGATTTCATAAATAACCTTATTTCCATATTTTCCAGGCGAATTCGTTCAACGCATAAATCATCTTGATCTGCTTCAGAGTTAATCTCATCATTCTTCTTTGGATCTTTTTTTTGTCGTACACTTGACCTTCTGTGGAAAAGTTTTTCAAGCCTACAAGCACCATGATTCTGGAAACAATTAAAAGAAAAACTAATTGCCTAAACGAATTTAAAGGTATGACGAGCAAAAAAAATATTATTGAAAATCATTTCCGAAATAATATTCTTTCCAGTAATTCCGCATTTAGGAATCACAATTATCAAAGAATTGAATACAGGAAAGCTCTAGTATTAATAGCTCAGATGGTGATAATTATTACATTTTCATGAAAATATAAGATTTTCCATTTTTGAACATGTTCCAATAGCAAATAAGTACTTGGCTACAGAAGCATTAAAACTATTTTGAGTCTAGACTTCCCTGAAAATGTATGCACAGTTATATAACATTGTCCTGCTAGTAAACTAGAGTTTTCACATCATGGTAGAAACTGCTTACCGAGTCAGTCTTAAAATAAATGCCCAAAAACGTGCAATGAGCATGTCCACTTTCTCCATGATGAAATAATCAGTTGTCTGATCAATTCCAATCCCACGTCGAAATATAACATACTAAAAATGAAAACACAAAAGAAGTTGGATTTCCCGGGAGAGAAAACCTAATATAAAAGGAAAAGCCTAATTCTAGGAAGGTAAAGTTGCAATATACAAAGAGTAAACTTGCAATATACAAAGTCCATCACTATAAACAAAGTTCTTCACTTTAGTTTTTCAAATCCTGTGCTTCCCCTTTAAAAATTGAATAATAGAATAGAGGATAGAAGACAATCTTGCAATTGGCAGATTCACGTTGGACAACAATGGCGAAGTGAGCAAACATACTTCAGTGTTAAAATTCTAGCCATCAAGAAAAATTCCACAAGTAAAATTCCCTATTACAGTGAAACCACTGATTAAAATCATATCTTCTTAAAGAGCAAAACTGGAGTTCAAAAGTATGGTGAAATGAGCATAAAATAAAATAGAAGAGAAATCTCATGCATTTGAAACTTACCAAGCATATCAATAAGATAATTAAAGCATTGTAGAATATGGAAGTGATCCTTATTGTGTTCCTCACAGAGTAGTTTTCATTTTTGTTTCAACATATTACCATTTCAGAAGGAAAAGAGCATTCTTCATACAAAGGTGGAGAAGTTAAATAGAATTACACAGACACTATCAGTCAACAGCTAAAGGAATTCTGCCATAAATTGCCAGTTCCAGCTAATGAAGTAAGACTGGCACACAGATTTTTCCCCACAAAAAAAGTGAACAGGGGAAGATTTGCACACCTAGGCACTGAAGTTCCTCTAGCAATAATGTTTGCTCTGAATCAATACAATTGAGTTCCAGGTTAATTAGTTTGGAATTTAAACAAGGTTCAACAATAATAGCCACTTAAAATCAAGCTATGTGAAGTAGAAAGAAAGAAATGTTAATGATGCGCATGGGCAGCAGAATCTCAACACATAATTTTGTTTTTCATTCTCATTTGCAATATTGTCCATCAGAGTCTCAATCATAAACTTTGCCATCTTCTATCAACACGTGATGATAAAATATCTTCCATTAAATGTAACATAATTTTTTTTTTTGACAAATATAAAAGAAGTATTAAGCAACATCAACATGATGTCAAATAAAATTCACTTTAGAAACCCCAGTCCCAAGTGCAGTAAATAAAAATGCATCGCAAGCATAGTAAGAATAGCAAAGTATAGAGCATATAAATAAGGCACCCTATGGAGGGCTGAAACTTAAAGCCAATTATTTCACACCATGCAGAGATACGGAAAGCAACCTATCAATTACAAGGACACACAAAATCAACTAATCAAAAAATTTTAAGGGGTTGAAAGGAAACAATAACTAAAAGAAGTAAGATTATTTCACGTGTTTGCCATCCACCTATTCTACAAAAACAAGGAAAAGTAAAATTCATGCCAGTTGATACCGGCACAAGCAATCATGCTGTGGAAGTTCTTAAAAATCTAGGGGTCTTTAGCGTTATATTTGAAGCAATACCTTATCAGTGAAGTCTGGAAGATTTTCTTGAGGATGCTCTACAAAATACTTCCTTAAAAGCTCTTTGTCAAGCTGCAAACAGCAAAAAAGAGAAAAATGCAAAGCTGAAGGTAAGATTTAAAAGATATTGGAATTAGCAAACTTGAAGGGCAAATCAAATAGCCATGATATATACAAACCATACGCATATTTTTCCCATGCGCACAATTCATTGAAAATGCAATTATCAAAACACAAGTAATGACAATTCACAAACCTTGGATTCATCAACTTTGATGGGAAGATTTAAAAGATATTGCCCAGAGAGTGCAATATCAATCTCCTCGTCTGTTGCTATCTTGAAATTGCTCTTCTCCATCACCTGTATAACAGATGATACTTTCGGAAAATTCTATACAAGAAGTGTGCTTAAGCAGCAATTAGTAGGATTAAAACACCTCACTATAAGTTTCATGATGGCAGCTATTTCGATTTTGTACCAGACTGACCCACCTGGAACATAAACCATATGATTAAAACAGCAAAAATACCTGAAATAAGTAGGTCAAGAAATTCTGTTCGAGAACATCAATTTCTCCAGGAGATAGGTTCTGTTGCTGCAATTTCTGAGTCCCAGATACAGGATCAAAGAGGGAATACAGTTGCTGCAATCACAGTATTTGTTAAAATTCAACAGCAAATAAAAAATATCATCACCAGAGAAACATAGTACCAAAAAAGAAAAGCAACGGAGTGCCAAGATGAAGAAAAAACACGAATACCATCAAATCTTCAAACTGAAGAAGATACCAAGCTCGAATGGTGTACTCGACTCTCTTGCAGAGCTTTAGAAACTCGGCCCGGTCAGAACTATGCTCTGTAGGATGTCAAAAGAAATCAATGCGTGCTAAGGGATATTAAAAAAGAAAACGAGCCAGTAACCATTGCATCAAAACCAGATACGTCCGAACAATACACAATTTCAGATGAATAAGAAGAAGAAGAAGAATACCAATGAGATTGGCCAAAGTCATGATGAGCTTTGGTTTGAGAATGGGAATAACGGATTCCCTTTCCAATCGCATAACTTCTTTCTTGTTAGTTAGATCCATTTCTAATTTCCTGCCTACAAATCAAAACCAGCTGTGCGTCTTATATATATCAGAATGGCATGTGGGTGAGCAAGTAAAGAACTATATTCGAGAAACGAAATTGGCTTGGAATCAAAGGTAAAGAACTACATTCGAGAAACGAAATTGGCTTGGAATCAAAAGCGAAAGTACTATATTATTACTTAGTAGAGAAGAGAAGAAGAGGATCCAAACAGACAGTAACTCCCTTTTCTTTCGCTTCCTTAATCAATAAATTAGGGATTTTATTTCAGCGGTTTCTTGCTGTAGTAGCTCCTTTTTGTTTCTTTTCTGCAAACCAAACTACTTGATGACGTAACTTACGATTGCGTCCCCTTCGGAGGGAAAATTCATTTTCAGATTTTACTGCTTTTTTTTTTTTTTTTTTTTTTGTCGGTCGGCTAAGTTTGCCGTTAGCCACGCAACACAATTTGCCTCTCGTCTATTTCTACCCACTTCACTTTTTTACTATTTTTTTTTTCTTTTCCCGCTTTAATTTAATTTGATTGAGCAACGTTTTGGTAAAATTAAAATAATAATTTCCAAATTATTACCAGTTTTATTTATTTATTTAAAATATATTCATTTTATTTTTATTTAATCTCAAATTAGAAAGACTTAAAAGAGTGAAAGATAAGTGTTGAATATCTTTTTTATATTATATTTTTTTAATCTCTCTCTAAGTCATGCACAAGATTGATAAAGTCAGAGATCATCGATTCTCAAAATTTAAAATTAGCCTCATTTCATATATCATATACTAAAGTTTTAGATGAAACAATACGAGATAAGAGATAAATGAAATAAATAAAATAAGATAAAACTGTTGAGAACTTATAATATAAATAAATATAATTCATCTAATATTCATTTAGAGTCTAAAGTTCGAAGACAAATACCCAAAATACACATTAAAAAAAAGTAACAAAGTTCTCAGTGTGGATATAAGTATTACTTTAGAATTTTCTCATTTTTTTCGCTCTGAAATAATACATGATATATATTTTTTATTCTTTTAGATATTTTTTATAATCGATTTGTTCGATTCGATTTAGTATTTTCATGCATCGTGCATATCCTACTTCTTTCTATTGTGATATCATATGATATGTTTTATAACACAATGAACATCAAGTGCTAAATAAATTAAGAAATATCATGTCATATGCAAAAAAAAGGTAATGTTCTCTAATAAACATTGAATGCTAAATAGAGAATATATTATATAGTAAATATATTTACCACTTCACAAGAGTAAAATGTAAATGAAAATTAAAAATTTACACCTATTAATCTCCATACTCATTTTTCTTAATCACTAAATCAAAAATTAAAAGACAATAAAAAATTTTAATTAATTTGCACCTGTTAATCTCTTTTTAAAAAAATCTCAAACAAGATCAAATTAATTAGCTTCATTTATATTCCAATGTCAAGTATTCCATTTCATTACTATAGGCTGCCAATTAATTGTAATAACAGAAATCTTGAAGTTAAAGGCATTTCAAGCAACTGCAGACCACCAGACACAAAGGAAAGGGGGGTTCTAACATGAATGGCATGCACACCGAAATATAATAATTACCGAACCCACATATTTTGCTTATACGACCAAATACAAGGTCCCCCTCAGCCTAGCTCCATTTCCCACGTTTTACAGTGTTTATCCATTAACTCAACTTTACAGGAACTTCAGATTACTCCACACATAGGGTTGCAGGATTAAATGTGTTGCAAAGTCATCAAAATCGATCAACACCACCAAATTCCACAACATTTACTTAGGCTGCGTGTATACGTGCGATTGTGAGAGGGATAGTAAATGCAGTTAATAACAAAGATGCAGCAATTCAAAAGAAAAACACACAGAATGTATCCGGCAATTTATAGCCTCCAAAATTATTCAAAGATGGTCTTTCAGCCAACAAGAGAATTTTAAAAGAGAATGCCACTGCAAACAAAAATGTAACATATAATCCACCTTATCAGAATCTTTTTGCTCCTTCCCTTATCTTAGCCTTCACCTGCCATCTAACATCTAGATATATACACGGGATTTAAGTTGGCTATTGTATAAGGTATGTACAAAATCCTATCTCGGTAATCCTGTGATGCAACACTGCAAACTTGCAGTAACCCAAAAGTTTCTCTGATAAATAACAAGTCATCAATCCCTATGACATTGTATTTCATTTTCGTTATACAAGCTTCCAACTGAGATCATAAACACGAAACCTTATCACCAAGTCAAAAAAATATATCTATATATTCTTACTGATTCCATGATCTCAGGTATGGCTTCTTCACAGCATCATGTAAACTAGAACTCTGAGGCAAAGACAACCAACCCATATCTTCAGGCATCAGACTACCTGTATCACGCCCATTCAAGTAGTCAAGAGGATGGGCTGTTTGTGGTAAAGAATTACTAATCCTAGAAGCAACACCACTAGTCATTTCATAGTTCCTCGGTAACATGAACTGCTCAGTAGGCCCCACAGAATCAAAAAGGTTATTTGAACGCAATTGGTTACACTGGGATAGAACACTAAATAAGCTCTGATCTGCATTAGTTCCAATGCTGTGGCCTGGGACACTTACACTACTCGTACTATTCCAGGCACCACGAACTTGATGCTCACCAGAATACCAGTTCTGCATTAACAATAAATCATTATTCAATTGAGATGGGAGTCGTGCTGACATGCGAACAGGATTAACAGGCCAGTCTTGTAGATTGACTGGTGGCGCATGTCCTTGTCTTGGAAAGTATGG
Source organism: Omphalea diandra (assembly GCA_949677035.1). NCBI lineage: Eukaryota > Viridiplantae > Streptophyta > Magnoliopsida > Malpighiales > Euphorbiaceae > Omphalea > Omphalea diandra. Next base: position 45,225 of record CATIWR010067930.1, on the reverse strand, counting down.
ACCTCCTTCAGAATAAATGTCCCCTGATACGGACTGTTGCATGTAATTCTCACAGTGCCTCTTTTGCCCCTGCCCCATTGGCAGTGAGGGATGCAGCTGCCTTTGGAGATGCCCCTGAAATTGCCCATCTGCAACCAACACATTGTTTGGTGGTTGGAAATCTAATCCGATATGTTTTTCCTCGCGATGGTAGGATAACATCCCCTGTCCCTTAAACAGAGATTGAAGCAACCCACTTCGGTCATGGTTTGGGTAAGGACTGAAGGAAACATCATCAGCTTGCCTGGGAAACAAATTCTTACCATTCCCTTCTTCATGCACATCAGATTCTAAATCAATCAATTGGGGCCGTTGGACTTCATTAACCTGATGTGGGAATGACAACTCACCAGCAGATGCGTATTCATGGTTCACAGTCGAATCATAAAAAGAATGTGGCATGCTAACTGTAGGCCACACATCTCCAGCAGAAGAGATAGGGGCACTCTGGCCAACAGAAGCATTCGCATTACCAGAGTAATCAGATGCATTTGAAGAAGTATCATCTGATTTAGATGTCACGCGATTACTTTCTGAATCCATATTTATGGGGTTCAGATCATGGCCACCACTGATGGAAGAAATCTGCTGTGGAGACTGACACTGTGGAGATCCAGAACCAGAAACTTCATTTTCTTCCACAAAAGATTCTTGGTTTCTTCCTCCATCATTCTGATCCTCAGCCAAAACTCTATCATGGTGTCCTTTCTCCTCATCCTGAAAACACCAATAACAAACCAACAACTTAAACATAGAATCAATAAGATAGAATCATCAGATAATGGAGACTCAGGCTCAACAAGTTTCTGCTGGGCATCCAATAACATCATATCAATCCGATGCATACACAAGAACATGGTCACAAAGAAAAAGGAAATGGATCAGTAGAGTATTAAACCTCTGCACAGGATTCATATTTTCTAGCTCCTCGATCGTACTGATCCTGAACAATAGTATCATCATTCCATTTCTCCTCATCCTGAATAAAAACCAATAAATTAAACAACAAATATGTAGTCAAGGACGTGTAAGACTTTAGCAATCACTATCTCTGCTGCAATTCTACATGATCATCAGACACAGACATGAACAAACATACAACAGATATTACAGGACAAAGTATAAAACCTCCATAAGGGATTCATGTTCTCTTGCTCCTTGATCATTCTGATCCTGAGCAGAAATATGGTTCAGTTCCTCCTCATCCTGGCGGATGCCAAAACCAAGACGTTAAACAGTATACAAGGAAGACTGATACATTCAAACAATTCTGCTGCCAACAATTATATCAGATGCAGGCATGAGAATGCATGCAAAAAATAAATAAATAACTAAATAAAACATTACAGGGGCTGAGACAGTATCCAACCTCAAGTTTAAACTGATGATCTCGTGTTCCTTGATCATTCTGTTCCTCCAGAATAACCTCATGGTTCATTCTCACCTCCTGCTGAATGGATTCACAAACCAAAAATTAAATAAGTAAACAAGGATGACTTTTTACTGTCGTGCAATTTCAGCTGTAATCCAACACAAATTATATAAGATGCAAAAAAGAGTAAAAGGAAAAATGATGAGGGTAAAGTATCAAAACCTCTATTGAAGATTCTAGTTTGCCTTTCATGTCTTGCATCAAAGATTTGGTGATATCAAGTCTCTGAAACTGTCTCTGTCTCCAGTTTTCATATGCTGCAGGAAGATCTTTATTTGCTAGTTGCAGCCTATATGAAGAGAATCCCATTTTGAGACAGAAAAAAAAGAAAAAAAAAGAAGTTTTCAATGTTAAAAAAAGAACTGTATAGTTACACCATATAGAACTAACCAATGGTCCTGCAGCTTCTTATGTTCCTCTTTCACAAATTCTTCATATGGTTGCACATGCAGGCTATCAAGGTTACCTAACACTTGGTGAAGAGACTTAGACTGTATGCTTTTACCAGATTGCTTCATACTCTTAACAAGTTGGTGCTGCTTCTTGCTAATCTGAAATATATCAAAGGCACATGCTCAGCTAAAGCCTGCGAGAATCAACTGACTTGTATATTATCTCGAAATCTACAATTCATAGTAATTTCCCCAAACCATCTTGCTCTATGGGTATATCAGTTGATTCATTTGCTGCTTACCATGATAAATACAGATTTTGGTAGCCAGCCAAGCATAATAAAAACTGAAGATGCATAACATGAGACTCTTTTACAAGCATATGAATAAAGTTCAAGGAGTATATTACACAATGCTAGGTGCAGAACAAATTACTTTAGGATACTGAAAGTCAAAACATTTAACTGTTGGGCAGCCCATGTCCATGAACTTACAATCGGAAACTAATGTGCAAGTGAGATTACTGTAAAGGCATCTAGGACATCGAATTAAAAACATAGGATAAAGTCCCCCGATTATTGTGGTCAGGCAGATCATAGATAGGAAGAGAACTGTTTACAATGTTCCCCTAATTGTGCAGCTCATGATCACCTTAAGACCAAGGAAAAAAAAAAGGCCTATCATAATTAAATAAGTAATTAGTTAGAGAGTGACCGTCCAAGAAGTATATTTTGGGCCAAAACATGTACTCTCAAGACTATCAAACCATTAAAACAGTCCCCCCAATTAAAATTTTGCTCATTAGTGGTGATTGGTCAACGACTTGATTTCATTTTCATTCTTTTTTTTTTTTCAGCAACATGCTAGATGTCCTACCAGAATGTAAGTAGTCAACAATATAAGGTATTCCATGCAATTAATACCATGTTTGGAAGGATGGAAAATAAAGAGGGAAAATAGGAGAGGAAGCAAATAATCTAGCAAGTCCAAGAGGAAAAATGAGTTATTTCCTCCCATTTTCTATTCCCCTCTCATTTTTCATCAACTTCCAAACAAGAAACATTTTCTTCCATTAATTTCTCTTCTTTATTTTCCTGCCTTTAATTGTCTTTCTTCTCACACATAAGCAGAAGGATTATCACTAGTAAGATACGTGATGCATTACTAGCAATTACATGCACCCCATCTCTCTATCTCAATCCTTTCTCTGTGCCTGTCCATGTGTGTATATGTAGCACCCACATAAGTACAAAATAGCAAAAGCAATAATCATGTTATTTAGTTAATAAGAAGAGTAAAGCATCTGCATACTAGTGTTAACTTCCCCCATATTAGCCATGAATGTTGGGACAGATAATCCATCTACAAAGGAGACTGACAAAATACAATGTGTTTCCATGTGTGAATCAGGTAAAATTAACAGATGTCAGACCTTTAGGTAAGACATATACTTGACACCATCAGTGTGTTGGATATTATGCTTGTGTAGCTTGTCTCCTTTTCTGGATCTTGCATCTTCTGAGGCAACCAATGACTTTCTACTTTTATCCCTCATGAAGCCCTTCTCATGATTCCTGACACTGAAGGCAAATGTTAAGATTCTTTAACAGTTATTAAGACCTAAGCCTTTTCTACCAACTATTCAGAAATGCACAACTCCTCTGCTGGCAGAGACATGAGACAAGGTGAACTGAAACCATATTGCAGATGCACCAGAAAAAATTAACATCAAAAAGAAAAAAACCAATTATGATTAAAGTTGCCTCACTTAGTAAAGATGCTAGAACCAGAATGTCTGGAATAAAACTGAAACAAAGTAAAAAAAAAAAAAACCAATACTGCAATAAATGAAATCAAGAAAGAGGTTTAATTCTACAAATAAATAAATACATAAAATGGCGATGATGGCCACTGGTGGGGAATTCCCATCATATCATTTGGGTCATTACTCCTCTCTGCATTAGTTTATCCCCCTCACAACTTGACAGGAACCCTCCATAACTACCACTACCCCCTTCCCTCAAAAGGAAGATTAGAAAGCTATGGTATCAGAACATAATAACTTACATACAGATAAAAAAACAAGAGCTACTAAATAATTTCTAACTACAAATAGACTCATCTAAATGCATCATCAAATAAGCATTCTAAACTTAGAAGACCCCCTGCAAAGATGTTGTAACTTAAAAAGTCTCTGTTGCCCATAAACTTTAATTAGGCTCAACTCAGATGCCACAAGCAGGTGTCTCTAATTTGGATGCTTATAGATTTAAAATCACATGGCATACTATGCATCATGCTCAGCAATAGAAAAGCACACCAAAGTAAACTACCAGAAGCAGGACTCTTCAAATCGACTGTTCATAGAATTCAAATACGCAAGACGCAAGTAAACTAAATACATTACAATAAGAATAGAGTTATGAGGATAGACTGCACTTCACTTTTAGCAGAAGAGATTTGCCTTAAAATGTAAAAAAAGGAAAGGGAAAAATCAAACTAATATAGCCCTGTAGATAAGCCCTCATCTACAACGTTTGGCTGACAGCTCCCTTCAAACTAAGAGATTCCTTTCAAACTCCCAAGCGCCTGAAAACAAGCAGCCTTTTAAACCCCCAATCCCAGAAATTACCTTTGTGCACACACAAATACATCATTGCATTCAAGCTCCAGTCAGGAAATACATCTGTTCATTTCTGTGTTTAGGTGACAAACAAATAGAAAAGGCAATACAAACCACTGTTTCATCACTCAACCATACACTCAAAACTGTATATATCTCTCTCTCTCTAAATTACATGTTTGGATGAAATTTGTAATAGGTTTGACATATTATAATTTACAAAATAAGAAAACCATTGCTGCAGTTCTTGTTAAGACAAGCCAAGGGTGGTGAAGCTCCAAAAATTCATAGCACATTGAATCAGACATTTAATAAACTTAGAACCATCACAATCAATTCTGAAATTTCACAATAAATGAAAATGCCATCAACCATTCTTCATCAAAATTTTATATCAGACTGGATTTATAAACAAATAGAGCTGTTAAGGTCAATATCTTTCTTTTCTTTTTTTTTAATTACTTGCAATGGAGATAAATGGTTTTTTCAAAAGCAAAGTAGCACGGAAACAACAAATGCAGAGATTGACATGGGAAACGATATTTTTCTGAAAAGGTAGGAAATGAAACGTATGGAAAACATATAAATATAAAAAAATATAGGATATATATATATAAAATAATTATTGAAGCAAATAATGATCAAATTATACCAAAAAAAATACTGTTAAAGACAATTATCCAAATCAATATTAATTATAGAAAAATAAATACAATGATAATAACAAATCAGATATTCAAAAAATAAAAACTCATTGTCTATAAGTTTCATAATCAATAGTAGAAAATTTATTCAAAATAGAAAATATAATGCAAGATAACTACAAAATTTCTTTAACTTCATCATTCTACTTTTCCATGCTTTCATTAGTATCTTCATTAAAAAATATAGAATCTTCATCTAAAAATACAAAGCAGAACCTCTCCCCACACAACATACACATAATTAAAGGACAGCAAATTGAAACAAGCAAGCAAAATTTGGGGAAAAAAAATCAAAATGTGATATGGTCTTTTTGTATGTGCGGAAGCAAATTAATCATCAATGGAAGCAAAATTAGGACAGCAAATCGAATTATTATTTTGACAGCCACAAGCACAAGTGGGGCAACATATGTCTCTGTTTCTTTGATTCCACTATGACTTTCTAGGCCAGGCTCATGCTCATTTGATCAACAGTGCTAGGATTGTTTTAGTTATATATTGTGTTACATAAATAGCACATACAAATGAGCAAGAAAGAAAAAAAATCTGAATGTAAAAAAAAAAAAAACTTAAAAGTAGAAAAAAAGATGAGAAAGAAAATAAAAATAACTAAGCTGATTTTAGCCGCCTTGCATCACCGTTGCCAACAACTTGGCCGTTTGATCGCGTAATTGAATGGAGGGCAGAAAGTGGCAGAAACAAATGATGAGAGGAGTGAGGGTTTTGTTCGCAGTGGTGAGGATTCACCTTCATCCACCATCGTCAACTTGAGCTGCCATTGCTGTCATCAACAGCTGGCCAAGTCATGCATCAGTGGGGAAGAGAAGGTAGAACGACAATGAGGGCTGAGGTTACTGATCCGTTTTATTTTCCAACCAAAGAAACGTGTTTCCAAATAGGAAATGCATTTCATTTCTTTAAAAAATTGAAGAAACGGGCCTGAAAAGTTTTGGGCCTTTTTTCGCGAGTGTCCTAAAGGAAAACATTTACGAAATGCATAAACGCTTCCTTTCTGCCGTTTCCATGCATCAGAGAAAAGGATATAAGGAGATAAATGAGAAGATTACACCATATGTGATACTGAAATATCCAAGTGTAAGAAGCTGATCTTGGAGTATAAATCATGCCTCCAAGAGCAATATTCAATAATTAAAACCTATTTTTCGAATCTTGCCAAGTAAGAGCCACTAAAAGCACACAACAATGCTACTGTGGTAAGATCAATTACCTTCTTTGAAGTTCTCCTCCCCTCGTTATTGAAGAGTTTTGATTGTCACTGCTACATGCTTTCTCCTCCGCAACCAAAGAGCAAGATTCAGATGTAGCCACAGCATTCTCCTCGAGGTCATGAAATCTAGATTCATTAGCATAAGTGGAAGTATACTTATCCGCTTCCCTCCTTGACCTACTTAAAACATCAATACGTCCAACTGAGATTAGAACTGTCATGTGAAGAGACCAAACAAAGAACACGGCCTCAACATCTCATGAAATTATGAAAAGGATAATGCGTAAACACTCCCAGTGTTTCTGTTTAAATGTTCACTAATACATCCCTCATTTCAAATGAATTGAACCAAGCGTACTTGTATAAAATAAGTATTAAAAAATCACAATAATTGCATCAAAATATATTTATTTAACAAAAGAAAAGAATTCAGCATAAATTCTCAAGACATGCGAGAAAAAGTTTAAAAGTTATAACAAGCAAAAAGAAGTTTAGAGAAGTTATAACAAGCAAGAAGAAGTTTAAAAGTTATAACAAGCAAGAAGAAGTTTAAAAGTTATAACAAGCAAGGCTATAATGGTTATATGGCAGAAATGAGAGCAGGACTACTGTCATTGCCATGAATCAAGAATGTATAAAGTGCACAAGATACAAGCGCAGCAGAAAGCATATTGGGGAAGCTAAATTTAGTCTAGAAATCACTCATGATTGAAGAGTGAGAAGATTATCAAGTATTCTTCATGACAGAATTTACACTGGCTGATCACAAACTAGTTTCACAAATCCAGTAGAAATCGAAATTTAGGTTTTCAGCAGGCAGTCCAGAGCCTTACAGCTCTTTACTTTTTCACATATCACATCTTGCCCATATTTTCCATTTCTTAAACTGTTTACAACCACATCCTTAATTAATGCTAGTTAATAATAATTTAAGTAGGGAAAACACAAAAGTTTTAAATTACTGTGATCCTTCAGTTGCAATATTACATAAAGTAAGATGAATACCAAGTTCAACAGTTTATCACACACAAAGAAAGGTCAACAAGAATCCACCTCCATATTCTCTGCAAAACTTCCTTTTCAGGATCCTTGCTGCTTTCCCAAGTGTCCTTCAGCTTCTGCAAATGCTGTATCATGCTACCGCAAGGCAAAATGATAACATGTCATATAGGCATGTTTTAAAACATGTCATCTTTTAACATGCACATGTTAAAACAACAGAATTGATACATAACAAAATTAGATGTGTCTGGCATACTCATTATGGTACATCTGTATCTCAGAGTAGTATGCTTTCTTATCAGCCTTTATACACTGGTCTAGATGAATAACAGCATCAGGGTGCAGATTGCCCAAACAAAGCGAACCACCCCTGCAAGCATATGATCCAGATAAATAGTCTAACTAGAACTTCAGACCTCCATCATATGCCATTATTATGGTTCTCTGGAAGACCAGAGAACTGCATCATTTCTTTGCTTCCAAAATTAAATATACAACTAATTAATTCTTCACATGCAAACATTACAAAATAGGCCAGGCAGTTGCGGAAGCTGAAAACCCATATGCCACAAAAATGGAAAACAAAATCCCTTCATCAAGAAAACCTTAGGTTGGTGCATGGTAGAAACAAGAAATCCTCATTACAGCCCTATGAGTAGATTCCATTTCTTTCTTTCCTTTGTTTAGAAGCTGAAGTTAAGAATCTGTTGCTTTAGTCTTCAAAAGCTGAAGTTAAGAATCTGTTGCTTTAGTCTTCAAAAACAAAGAGCAAGCATTAATCAAGTTCAATTACATGATGCTCCTACAAGTAGATTTTGTTTCTTTCTTTTCTTTGTTCAGATGCTGAATTTAAGAATCAGTCTATTTAATCTCAAAAACAGACAGCAACAGACAAGGAAAGCCTGCATGATGAGAAGCATGAACTAACAAATTGTTTCTCATTATATCAAACAAGGACATCTAGTATAGCAAGGTGGCAATGAAAGAAATTAAACTATTTATAGATGTGTCCAAAAATATACAGGTTCAGCATTGAGAATGGACAAAAGTTTCTATACAGAACTTTTACTTGTAGCAATGAAAACCAGAAGAAAAATTGAATTGCATTTCTGTATTTATCCAACAAATCTCCATATAGTACATATCCGCAATACTTCCCACTTTGCAGGAGTTGAGGGAAAATCATATGTCAGAGACAGCCTTGCCTATGATTTTTCAGGGAGACTGTTTCCATAATTCAAACTTGAAAATAGGGCTGAGCATGGCTCTCGGGGTTTCCCGAACCGAACTGAAAACCAGACTAAAATAAAAGCTGGACCGAAAATATAAAAGAAGGACCGGAACCCAACCAATATTAATTTAAAATTGGTCCTAGTCCCGGTCCTCATTTAAGAACCGTACCAAGGACCTGACCGAAACCGAACCAAAGAACGGATTTTATATATATATATATATATATAGAAATTAAATATTGTAAATATATTATATATTTATGCACTTAAATATTACTTCATATAATTCTTTTTATAATTATAAAGTTATATTTTTATTAATTTTATGCATTTGAAATAAATAATTTTATGTTATAATATATTCCATAATATTTAAAAGGATAGTTTATATGAATAAAATGAATTAAAATAATTATAATTATAAAATTTTTAAAAAATAAATTTAGGACCGAACCGGAACCGAACCGATTTTCGGTTCAGTCCAATTTTGGTCCCTCATTCTATTCAGTCCAATCACAGTCCTTCAATTTTTGGAGGACCGTTCCTTCGGTCTAGTTCCAAGGTTTTCCAAAACTCCAGACCGGACTGTGCCTAGGCCTACTTAAAACCTTCCAACCATGAAGAAGCAATATCACCATTCCACCAAAGCATGCCCTCATACCAAATCTCCATTCCACAATGATTTCATTCATTTTTTAATAAAGAAAAATTAGTATGTTATAGAAATACTTGCCATTTGAGAAAAAGATTTCCAAAATGAAAGTTGTCCCCAGCAAGCAATGCTTGCACAACTTCATCTGCATCGGATCCTTTAGGTAGAAACTGTACAAGATATTTTCTCTCATTTTCTGATAAATGGGTCCGCCAAACCTGTATCAAGCTCCGCATAAAAGCATATAACCTAAGTTTGGAGCGAGAAAAATATACACAAAACAGTAACTACCAATAATTATAGAATTATTTACCTCATATGAAAGAACCTCCGACAAATTCTGCAACTCAAAAATTTCATGAGGAATTGCAAGAACATCTGCTAAGATACTCTGACGCTGAGCAGCAGAACTAGTAAATGTCCTCAAATCTCTCTGACTTAAGCCAATTTGTTCCCTTTTGGCAACAACCTTTTGTCGATTGCCATCCCACTTAAGAGAAATATGAGACTTTGCATTGAAATCATTTTTTGATGATTCCAATTTTTTCTTTTTAGTTTTGTATTGCTCCCAAGAACTGCAACCTGCAATGCTGGCACCATTAAGCCTTTTTCTTCGATGATCAGCAGCCATTGGATTTAGATGCCTATAAATCCTCAGCAGAAGACTACACCAATATATTGATCAAGGTTGAAGAACAACTTCCTTCCATATGCTAACTGAAACCCTCATTAGAAGCAAATCACAATTATCATCAATCCCAATTATCATCAATCCCAATCTAATAATTGCTCCTAATAAAAGTGCAACTCTAATAGAATAATAGCAACTTTCCATGTACCTACAAGCAGCAATAGAGTGGACCACAATGTCTAAAGTTGTGCGTTGCTGCATGTTCAAGTATAAGATAATCAATTAATCATGATGATAAAACAACCATAATTTATGAGTGTCAAATCTATAAGAAATGCTTTGAAAGTGCATCAACGTGTGAACCTTAAAAAAAAGCATAGTGAAAAGAAAAACATTTTTATGAGTGATCCAACATAAATATACATTTGAACTATTTGAGGTTTTAAGTTACTCAAAAGCACCAAAGAAGACACACAAACGCAATAAAATCTTGACAGGCACTAATGAAATATTCAGATAAGGTATAACTCGGGGTATAGCAGAAACTAGCAAGGAAAAAAAAACAAGACATGCAATCTCATTATTTGCTCTACGTATAAAAAAAAAAGTCCAATGGTTCCCACCAAGCTATCCCTATAACAGCAGTAAATGAGTGCTTAAGCAAACAGTAAATGAGCGCTTGAGCATGAACTAGTTAAATAATCTCAAATACAAAAGAAATAAGGTAAGAATAACGAGGAACATAGTCAATGCAACTAATAAAGCCTTACGTTAAGTTAGAAAGATTTGTATCCCATCTGTCACTGAATTCCAAGAGCAAAAATATTGATGATCTAAAATGGAAGGTGCGAGTGAGGAAAAAAAAAAAAAAAAAAAGATGTGAGCTTGATTCCTCATCCTTGGCAATATAATTATCTAACAAGTTCAAGCATTTATAAATACTTCTAAGCAATTAAGCATTTATAATTAAGAGAGAAAAAAGAGATAGAAGTTGCTTAATTATATTTCTGATATCATATTAGAATTCAATACCAACACTTGCTAGACAAGGAAGGGGAATCAAATTAATAATGCCTGGAAAGCTACTCAAGTGGGAAATATATCTCTTTATCTAGCAATGCAAGCGTAGCACAGCCAACCTAATTTCATTAAAAGATACCCAAAAGACAGTAATCCAAACCTACATAAACGAAAAAGAATCAAACCCCCAAATAAGAAACGCCACATGAGACTCAAACAAACATTGCCCATAAAATCCAATTACACAGAAATACAATCCAAATCAGCAAAACAACTTCTTTCCAATCAAAGAGAGATACACCCTAAGAAATTCAATCGAATTGAAAGGGGGAAAAAAAAAAGACCATACGCATGAAAGAGTGGATGGTGGTGGTGTGTAGAGACCTAATCCGCCGCCGAGGAAGGGATAATAGTGTCAAAGAAGATAGAAAGAGAGACAGATAGGTTTTTATTTTGAATGTGTTGTGTAGAATGGGATTGGTTAATGGCTAGAGAGAGAGGGGGGCACACGCACCACAAGAGAGAGAGAGATGAGGTTTCTCGGGACGGTTATGGTGAACATTGAATCGTTCATTCGCGCGGTAGGGCGCGGCTTGGCTCTAGCCCTCGCCTCTTTACCCTATCCTCAATCGGACCGATTATTGCTCACTATAGTTTGTATTTGGTTAGAGGCTAAATAAGTATAGCAAACTTATAACGAACTGACAAATATAGATAAAATAAATTTTTTCATCAAAATTATATTTAATTTTATATTATTTTATTAAAATTATTTTTAATTTTATATTATTTTATAATAAATATAAAATATTGATTGAAGATAACATTAGATTAGAAATGATAAATGGGCAAAGCAAGATTTATTTTCATTCTATATCTCACATTTCTAATAGGAGAATTTTATCAATTTTTATTAATATTACCGAAATTATTTGTAATAAGTTATTTTAAAATTAAAATTACGTGAACTTATAAGAGTAAAAAGGGAAATACAGTATTGTAAATGACATAATAGTTTTTTCTCAAAAAACTACTATTTTTCTTTAATTTATTGTTCAGTAATCCCAAAACTCTTTCTAAAATAAAGTGAGAAATTTTTATCATTTCTTTTTTATGAGACGGGTGAGAAATTTTTATCATTTCTTTCTTATGAGACGGGGATGAGATTACACTCATGTTTCACAAGTCTCCACAAAGTCCCCCAAATGGATTCATATATATATATATATATATTATTTTCTAGCATAAAAATTTGCATTTTATAATTTAATAAATTATATTTTAAAACAATTTAAAAATAATAGAAAATTTAAAATATTTACCTTATAAAAAATTTTCGCAAGGCAAAAAGTCTCTATGCAGGTAGAGACCGAGTGAAATTCTCCTCATCATAAAGGTGAGAAAGGAGATGGGGATAGCTCTCACCTACTCATTTGTCATTCCTAATTTAATATTCTATTCAACTAATATTTTAAACTTTTATAACAAAATAATACAAGATTTGTAATAATTTTGACGAAATATTATAAGATTAAGGGTAATTTTAATAAAAAAAATTATTTTACCCTCATTTGTTACTCCATTACAAATTGAGAAACTTATTTGGCCCTTTAGTCATTTATATTTTTCACTCCAAATTTTATTCAAAAAATAACATAACCCTAATTAAATACGTACTTATTTGGCCCTTTAGTCATTTATATTTTTTACTCCAAATTTTATTTATAAAATAACATAACCCTAATTAAATACATACTTATTTACATATAAAGCATATTTTTTTTCTTATATATATATATATATATGAAAAAATATATCTATTTTAAAATACTTTATCATATATATTCTATTATTATGTTGGTATTTATATAAATTAATCACTAATCATACAATAAATGATACATATAAATAAATTATTATTTTTTCATTTGTGAACATAAACATTTTATAGTTATTGCAATAATTACTTAAACTATCTTAATGATTGTTGATATTTTTATCATCATCAATAATTTAGTGATCTAAAAAATAATTTCAATAAATAAATTATTTTATAAATAAATTTAAATAATGGTAATTAAGCTTAAATGTAAAAAAGAAATCAAACTAACTACTAGCTAGTAAAACAAAGTTTGTTCAATTGCTTTTGGAATATCTAAATAACTACTGATATTTTTAACCTACCTTAATGTTTAGGAGTCAAAAGCTATTATTGGTTCCAACAACTAAATGATTGATTATATTGTAACTAGTGGTCATTGGTGAACTATGTCCTGTGATTAAAAAATAATAAATATATTTATATGCTTGTTACATATTAATGACAAATTTATCATGCAAAAAAATGATTTTTTTATTAAATATGTTTACTGATATGCATTTGCATATCCAAAATTATTGTTTTATATTTTAATATAATTAATATGTTTTAATTCATTATTTTTCATGATTTTTAGCAATTTAGTATTCTTATGACTACATAAAATATACAATTTTTAATATTGATTTTAATATTTTAAATTAAATAACATGCAATTAGTTTTTATTAGGAAAAACTTATATCAGAGTTTATGAATTCGTGTTTTTTACATTAAACTTTTTTACTTGTAAAGTTAATTTTTAAGTCTCTTAATTATTTGAGTTTATTTTATAAAAATCTTTTTTTAACATATCCGTTAGAAATATTAACCGAAACCAATTTCATCAATAGTTCCTAAACTTAATGATAAAATAATAGAAAGTGCCTAAATTATAAAAGGGAATTTACTAAAAATAAAATACTTTATCCTTCAATGTTTATCTAACTCTCGCTGCCACTAACAAATCTTTAAGCGCAATTAAATCTTTAAACACAGTAACCTCCGCCATCAACACAACTGCCACCGTATAATCACCAGCTACCCAAAATCTTTAGGAGTACTATATCATTACACAATTCAATAATAAAGGCATACATGAATAAGAAACAAACGAGCACAAGAATATAATTTTATTAAAACCTGAAAATCAAGTATAAAGTGATCAAAATCATGGCAATAAGCGATACTACAATGCTCTTATGTCCACATAAATGGTTGATTACAATAATACACAATAACAAGATCAAGAATTATAAAAAAAATTCATGATAAAACCATCTATCTCATCAACAATTTCTTTTGTGTCATTTTAATCAAACATTTAATGTGCATTGCAATATTCAAAGTTAATATATGGTATTTTTCGAACCAAACAACACTGTCATTTTGTTCATTTATGTACAATTTAATAATGGCTAATCTATAAACTAATATTGCAAAAAGGGAATAACTACTAACCAAGCGCCACTCAAAGTGATGTCTAAAGTGATCTAAGGCATTATATTTAGAGTGTTTCGTTATGTAATTTTATTAATATTTATATGTAACTTTATCAATATTTGTATATAATTTTTAATATTAAAAATTACATCTTAAGTATACATACTGAGTAGAAATTACATACTAAGATGAATAATATATAATTTTTGTTATATTACATGAAACTATGGAGAATTACAAACTAAGATGAAAAATATGTACATATAATTTATTTATCATTTTGTGTAACTATACATAAGGTATTACAATTAAAATGCATTGAAGGCACTATAAAAAGTACTGCCAACCCAACACTGAGACTAAGTGGCTGACTATCAATACGCACAAGCACGAGAAAAACAGGATTCCATCAATAAGCACAAGTATGAGACTAGGGATGAAATGCAGACAAACAATGATAAAGAGGGAGGCTAGAAGCCTGGAGATTGGGTTTGATGAGGTGAGAGATGGAAGGTCTAATGTATCTATAATGGAGAAAATGTGTAAAAGAAGGGATTTTAAAATGAATAGTGATGGATTTAAATAAAAGAGAGAAAGGGGTGCAGATAAGAGCAACAACTGATGAAGGTGGTGTTGTTGCCTCTGACATCGAAAATAATAAGAAAAGGTTGATCTCTAGGAGGTAATTTTATTACTCTAATCTTATATTAACTACACACCCAAACATACAAAAGCACCACTATGATTCTCTTGCGGTGATAAGTTGGTGTTTGTTTTTAGATTCTGAATAAGATGAAGTGAGTACGAGAGAAAGAAAGTGTAGTTAAAAAAAAAAAAAAAAAAAAAGGAGACAAATTATGTTTAAATACAAGAAAAAAATAAAGTCATATATTATGATAAAATTCATGATGAATTTTAATATTTTATCCTTAAAAAATTATTTAAAAACTCATATCAGTCACAGATAAGAATGTGTGTGTCTCATTAGTTATGATTTTATAAAAAAAAGTGTACTTAAAATAAATTATAATGATTAAGAGATTTGAAACTTAACATTATAAGTTGAAGATTTAATATAAAAAATTCAAGGGTCTCAAGATAAGTTTTTTTTCTTTTTATTAAAGATGGGTCAATTGATAATATGCATTTGAAATCAATATTTTATTTAATTTGAAAATAAAAATTCTTTTAGGCAAAATTAGAAGGTTGACTTTTTATGTGGATCTATACAATATTTGAGAAGTTAGGAATAAATTGATATTTTGTTAAGTTAAAACTAATGAAAATCCTGTGTATGGATGAATTTAAAAAGTTGTGAGGTTTAGATTGTGTATTAGAGTAAGCTTTGTACAAGAAGTTAATTCTTTGTTACCTAAATATGTACAATTGATTGACCAAAAAAATATCATTTGAATTAAAACATATTTTTTTTATTTAATATATGCCTTCTAAAAAATTATAATTGAAAAGAACAATAATTATAAGGACGGATTAATTTGTAAAAAAAAATGAAGTTTAAAAAGAAATTCATATAAATATTATATTGAATTTAAATTGCACTCCATCTTGATAGTTTAGTGAATTTTATTAAGTTATTATCTCAAAAAAAATTTTAACTATATTAACTATATTTCCTTATTTTATTACCTAATTAATAATATGTTGATATCTTAAATAATCATTGTTACTCATACTTGTCAATTACAATTTATTTTACACAATTTTGCTATTCAAAATGTAAAAACATTCATGATATTTTTTTTCTATTCGTAAATTATTTTTGATATATAATAATTATGATTATTTTATTAATTAAATGTATATATTTAGGACAGGGAGGTGAGTACGTGTAGATATTCATCAAATGGCGGATGGCTCGGCTTGGCTAATAGTAATGGCTCGGCTTTTAGCATCATAAGAGAACAAGTAGCCAAAAATTCGCTGTGATGCCAAAATTAAAACGTTCAAGGATCCAACAATTCCGAGAGGACTTTTGGATTTCAAGTAAACGTTTTATTCTTTTCTCACTCTGGTTTATTTTATTGGTCAAATTTATTAAATTAAAAATATATTTATTTATTATTTTAAATAATTTTAAAATTATTTTATATTTTTAATAATATTTTAAAATTTTATTTATTATTATATTAAATTGAATTAATCGAACCGATTGACTCTAAATAAATCAGTTTATTGATTAATTCAGTTTTAAAAATACTTGTTTCCTGCACTATAACTCTATTATAAGATAAATTTTAATATAGACTATGATCATGATGTTAGATTATAGGCCAACTAATCATAATTTATCATGGTAATTTTTATTGTTTAAATGGTAGTTCATAATTATTTTTAATTAAATATGCAATAACATATTGTAAATATATTTTTTATTAAATAATTCATAATTTGACGAGGTAAACTCAGAGCATAAAATTTTTTTTCCCACTATAGGTTTTTTTCCATACGAATTTCTTCTCGTTCAAATATGTTTTGACAAATGAATTATTTAAGAATTTCATTTCATTATACATTGATTTTCCCAACTTCTCCTTCAGTTTATGTGTTCAATGTTATAATAATTAGGGTTAATTACAGAAAAGTAAAATTCCAATCTTTCACCCGACTTTCAACACAGATGTTAAATTAAAAATCACAGCAATATGAAACTCAAATTTTCATATATTTTTAAAATTAATCCTGAAATTGAAAATTATGACAATTTAAAACTCAGCTTTCCCAAACAAATTCGATATATATGTTCATCATTCAATACATTTTCAATTGAAGTATTTATCAATTTTAATAAATTTAACAAAATAAAATGCACATTTTAATTTTTTTTTTATGGAAACATATGTCAAATATTGATTGGTAATAGATTTTGTGAAAAAATAAATGGAATTAAAATTTTAACAAAAATATAATAAAATAGAGAAAAAAAATTAAAACATTGAACCGAACTATACTTTGCATTGAGAATTTTTTTTATTTGAAAACATATCTCTTTGTAAATCTAACCATAAAACTAAATAACTCACGTGGCAACAACAAAAGTTCATTAAAAAATCTGATTAAAATCCAATCTATGATCACAAAAATTATAATTAATTACATTGAGCCTTAATGAAATAGACTAAAAATAAAATAAAATATGATCATTATTATATTTTAAATATTTTGCAAAATCTATTGAAATATGTACTTTTTATTTTATTAAGATTGATAAATTGAAAGTGCTTTTAATGAGTTGGTTTTTTTTTTTTTTAAAGTGTATGCAAGGTTGTAGGTTTATACCTTCACGATTTTTAATTTATAATTACTTTTGAAAATTAAAAATATGTTGGATTTTTTTTTCTTTTGGGTAATTAATCCCAACAATTAATAGGTCAACGTCGGTCAAAGTCTTCTAATATTAGTGCCAAAACTTTTTCTTATAAAACATATTGAACTGTACTTTGCATAAGCAAATCACCCAGTTTTATTTTTTATTTCAATAATGATAAACATTACTAATTTTATAGATATTTAACTAAATATATTATGTTAACAAAGTCTTATAAAATACTCTTAAGGAAAATTGATTTTCAGCCTTTAAATGTTTATATTTCTCAAGGAAAATAAAAAAACATTTTTATATTTATAGACTATAGTATTAGTCTCCAAAAACCTTATTATTCGTACATGTATTTTGTTATTTGGTAACTTAATGCCCATCAAAACTTTGACATTAGAAATTAATATGAATATAGATTTTCAAATATTATTTATTTTGTTTAGCATTGTGTTTGGTATAAATAAATTATATAATTTTTATAAAATTCATTTGTAAATTCACATTTTGTGTGTTTGGTATAAATAAAAATTTATCCACAATTTTATTTTATTAAATACTTGAAATTTGTTATGAGTAAATCAAATTCTATCAAATTTGATAGAATTTGTAAATAAATTGTAAAGTTTTTTTTTTGTTACGATAAAAACACTCTTAATTAAAATATTTTTATTTTACTTTCTTTTTTTTTTCTATTTTATTTCTTTTCGCTCACTCTCTCTCTGTTTTCTCTCTCTCTCATCTTTCTTCATTCTCTTTCTACTATCTCTCTTCTCTTATTGTGTCTTTTTTTATATTTGTAAAAATTTAAAAATGTAACACAAGGATTTTTTTGTAAAATAAAATTCTATACTTAAATCAAATGTAAAATTCATTTCATTTGAAATAATTTATATTTTTATTTTATAATATACCAAAATAGAAATTTATTCCCAAATGAATTCTATAAGAAATTAATTTATAAATAAAATGAATGTTAATTAAAATTAAACCAAATACTACGTGAGTGTCTTAATTAAGAGTTCTAGTCAAAATAATTTAAATTTCTTTTATAATTAAAAACACCATAATAGAAGTTATATTTTTTTATCATGCTCATTTTGTTTTTTGGTATACAATAGTATTTCTCATAAATTGTGAATCTATTGCCAACTAATAAAAGGATTTGATGATTAGATGTTCGATATAAAGAAAAGGAAAAGCATAATGCTATGTTTTTTTAGGTGTTATGATTCATTTTGTGTTAAGTTAGTCTTTTGTGTTATCTAATGTGAACGTTAAGATTCAAATTTCATTAATATAATCTCATTTTGTAATGTTTAAAAAATGTTAAATTATTAAAAAGTAAATCTTAATTATTTTTGAAAAAACAATAATTATAAATTCCACAAATGAGACATTATTTTTAAAAAATAAAAAAGAAAAAATCAAATTCTAAATTTTAAATACCAAATCTCTACCTTTGACAATAAATTCTCGTCCAAACTTTGAAAGATGATATATCATGAACAGAGAACAATATCTTTGAACTTACTTTTATTTAATACTAGATGAAACCTGCACTTTGTACAAAATGATAAATGATAGAGAGGAATCGAAAATTTAGATAAAAGCGTATGTCAGTAAACGACGGCGTTACTCCGTTTATGTCGCGGTTGGTAAGGTTTGCGTTTCAAAGGGTTTGATCACGTGCGGGAATGGGAGACTGCTTGGAATTTGATTGCCGTGAGTGGGTTGAGTAGATCAGGCGTGTATGGTCGGGGGATGCGACCAGTTTGCTTAGGGTGCTAAAGAGGTCAACCCAGATTATGAAACCTCATCTCATTGGTTTCTCTTTTTTGCCGTGCTGACGGTTGTAGTTTGTTGCCCCTACCCATGAAAATTTTCAATGGCCACGATTTAATATTAATTTTATTTATTTTTAATATTAATTGTATTTATATATTAATTATATTTTATATTTGAATTACATTATTAATTATATTTTATAATTCTATTTTTATAATTATATTAATATAATAATATATTATATTAATAATATTTATAATAATATATTAATATTATTAATTATTGTAATATTATTAATTATATTAATATAATAATAAATAATATATATAAATTTGATTGCCCCAGACCCTAGAGCCTGCTTCCAATTGTTACCCATAAACACATGCCATAAAACAGTTCTGACGTGTTATTCGTATCCATCAGCTCTGCATGATGGACGGTTTAGATGCGTTTCCTATGCTGGGTAGTCCATCCGGCTTCGTTGACTTCTTGCGTCAGCCTCTAGGCCAGGTTCTTGCTTCAACCCGGTCCTCCAACTAACACGAACCGTTGCTCAATTGGCCCCATCTGAGTCTTGGTGCCCACTCGCCCATGATATTAAAACTGGGCTCTCTTATGTGCTGTAGAAACGCCCCCCCCCCCCGGGGCCAAAAATAATCGCACATCAATAAACATGGAATTGCAAAATCACCCCCCCGGCAATGAACAACGAAATTGCTCTCACTTTTATTGTATTTATATGTTAATTGCATGTATATAAACTAAGGCAGCCTTTTTTTTTTTTTTGTCATAGTTTCCATCATAATATTTATTTTGAACATTTCAATCTCTTTCCTTTTCAATAATTCTGCTGGTTGATTTTTCAATAACTTCTTTGCAAGGTTGTTTACCAATCACAATTTCTGGCTTGAACATCCTTTCTTCCTTTCACTCAGAGAATGAATTCAACTTTGTTTTCCACTTTAGTGAATGAATTCAATTTTGATTTTAATGACTTTTGAGTGGAAAATTTTTTTGATCAACAATTATAATGGAAGCGGAAGATTCGAGTTTAAAACCTAAAAGTCTCAAGGGCGGACACACTATCATTACACTAAACGTAGATGTGTTTGAGTGAAAAATTTTAGCAGGGAAGAAGTGTTAGAACTTTTATTAATTGATTTTGTTGATTTATTTGATTTAGTCTTCAATGGTATTACAACTTCTTTCTATTGGACATCCTGCTGCTTGGAGTTGGAGCTCTTTTTGATTTGGAGCTCACTATTTTTGGCCTTTTTATTTTTTTTTTTGCTATATTTGGATCTTCTTTTAATAGATGATTAAAAAACATAATCATCAATTTAACTCTATCTTTATGATTTTATAAAGTAATTGGAAAAAACAGTGTTGTTAATTAGAATTTTGATCGGTATAAAACATGTTATACCTCTAGTCAAATCAGATTTTGTAGGCTTATTTATGAGATTTGAGTTTTGTATGCGTACCAATTATCTTTTCTAATTTTTTCTACTTATATTAAATTAATATAAAGAAAATTAATAAAAAAAAGGGAATAAACAAAGAAAGTTGGAGAGGGGCAAGTCAACATCCAATAATAAAAAAAAAAAACTAAAAGACTAAATAAATCTTTAAATTTGTTTCAAAATAATAATAAATGACAAAATGAACTTTTTCGTCAAATTTACTGATAATTTTATATTATTTCATCATTAAAGTAAGTTTTCATCAAAATTACCCTCGATTTTATATTATTTCTTCATAAAAGTCTAAAATATTGATTAAAGAGGACATTAACTTAGAAATAACAAGTGAACGAAATAAAAATTATTCTTCGTCATCTATCCTACCCTCCTGATAAGTAGAATTTTTTTTCTTATTCTTGCTTTTGCTGAGACTCCTAGCCTAACAATAATTTTTCACAAGACAAATATTTATTATTTTTAAATTATTTTTTAAAAATATAATTTATTAAATTATAAAATAAAAATTTTTAATAGTACTTTGCACACCATTGTACTTCTATTTAACCTATTTCTCCATATATCTACTATAATTAGATGAACAAATACTCCACTAATACATCATTTTTTTGCGTTTATCAATTAATAAAATTTTATTGTTAAAGTAAAAATGTATTTTTGGGATTTGAGGATTTAAAAATTTAGAGATTTAGAGAAAACTGTATTTTTGTCAAAGAACATTTGAATCTAACTCTCTTAAATTGTGTTTATAATACACACACTCTCCTTTTAGACTTTTATGACGAATAATATAAATTTAGAGGTAAATGTGACCAAAAAATTCATTTTGTCATTTATTGTTACTTTGAAACAAGTTTATGGATTTATTTAATATTTTAGCTAACCAGAAAATAAGCAATTTTGTTTTAACTAAAAGAAAATGCTAAAATATCAAATAAATCCTGAAACTTGTTCCAAAGTGACAATAAATGATAAAATGAAATTTTTCATCAAATTTACCCTTTATTATTTCGTTATAAAAGTCATTTTTTATAAAAAAAAAAAATCTCACTAATCTTATGATAATTTTATTCGTTTATCTAATTGTAACGATATAGAGAGAATGAGTTAAATAAAAATATAATGGTGTGCAAAAGTATTACCAAAAAGTAAAATAGGGACAAAAAAATTTATTTTCATCAGGAGGGTGAGATAGAAGATAAAAAATAGTTTTCACCCACTCACTTATCATTTCTAGGTTGATGTCCCCTTAACCAATATTTTGAATTTTTTTGACAAAATAATATAAGATCAAAGATAATTTTAATGAAAAATGACTTTTATGATTAAATAATACAAGATCAAGGGTGATTTTGACAAAATAATAGAAGTTTAGAGGTAATTTAACGAAAAAATTTATTTTATCTTTTATAATCACTTTAAGATAAGTTCAGAGATTTGTAAGATACTTTAACCTAAAATAAAATATGAATCGAAGCAAATAGTTTGAATTATAATATATCAAAACAAATTTTTAGTTTATTGATTAAGTCCATAAGAAAATATGAGTTGAACCTAGACAATTTGAATTATATTTATTCTTGATCTTGCTTGAAACAGAAAACTAAAAGACTAGTTTATTTTTTTTAAAATATTTTTATATTGAGATTCCTTTTTCCAAACATTATTGTGTAGTTGTGATGGGAACACATAAAATATCAAACAACAATTACTTAATCATGTTTGGATGAAATCCAACAGCATGAGAGAACACTCTCGTAATAGATTGGTCATTTGCTAGTATGAAAAGGAATTTGATTGTCAATGAAAATTTTAATTTCCTCCAATATTTTAACCATCAAACCTTATTGCAAATGCAAGTACAACAATAAATGTAGCCCAACATTATATGTTGCAATTGGTGAGCTTTATAATGTTATCCCCTCCAACACTAAAAAATTATTTCCTAAAATAGTTTATATTCCCAATATTCATTTTAAGTGTTTGTACAACGCAGATGATGATGACTCCTTATCAACCAGAGTTAAATATTCCTGTAGTATACTTTGAGACAGATGGCAAGCCAATCTATCCCTTTGAAAGGGATGGTCACTGTTACTGGGGAGGAAGTGACTGTGATTCATGTTATTATGACAAGCTTGAGGAGGAATAAAAAGAAGAAAAGAAAAAGAAAGGAAGAGGTTGTTCGGAGCAAATGATGAGAAAAAGATATGAGGATGGAGATCCTTCGGTAGGATTGTTAGGGGAACCGTCTGGAAAATATGACTATTTGGTCAATTACGGCCATAGTCCAATTTCCCATAAACCTTCACTTTGTCATACTCCAACCAACCCTAAACCACCTTTATCTTGCAATAAACAAGCTCTCTCTACACATCACAAAGAAAGACTTCCTGACCAAAACACCTTTCCTATCCCAGAAATCTGTATGTACAAAAACCCTTCACCATCTTTCACTGAGGAAGATTTTCCTCCATTACAAGAGCAGACAAACTTGAACACTCAGATTAGGCGTATGCCTTTTGTCTAGACCCCTACTAGAGTTAATCCTCAAGGTCAACCATTAAAAATCTCATCTGGAAAAGCAGTTATGAATTGGCAGACTTCTAATGCCTTGGTGCAAAATAAGATTCTACAAAAGATAGAATCTAAGGTGGATAGAGTTTCAATTCAAGTGCAAAAAGTAGAAGACAGGTTGACTGAGACTCAAAAAGACATGTATAAGCTGATGATTAGATTGCAAGCTCAAGCTGATGCTAAGCATAAGGAGATAATGGGGATAATTGACCAAAGAGCTCAGATGGAAGATATTCGAAGAAAGTCAGTTGAGATCCAAAGACTCAAAGACCAAATCCAGAGGATAGAAACTGATCTTAAACATGCCAAAACAAACAAAAAACCTGCCTACATAGACCCATTTGACATTCCTTTACCACCAATCCATCCATATAAAGCACCTGTCCTAAAAATACCTACCCTTGAAGAACAAGAATACATGGGATTGTCTGTTGATCTTTTCCATAAAAAGCTCAAAGCAAGAAAATTTTCACAACAATCTGATACCTCTATGCATTCCACCAAATCCTCAGAATCAGTCAAAAAACCATAACCTAAACAACCACCACCACCTGGAGCCAACATGATCAATCCTCTAGTATCAAATCTGGATAAAGTCACATCTTCTATGCCAGATTTTCATATGGTTGTTGGTGCGGCTTCAACTGATACTTCTGAAAGCTCTGAATCTTTGCAATCATTTGAATCTTCTGAGTATAAAAACTCAGATGATGAGATTGTTGCAGAACATTTCATGACAGATCCACCGCCAGATCCACCATGCATTGTGGATCCTCCTGAGGAGATGGATGAGTCTGATCCTCATGTTGTTCCACAACAGGATAAGACAACTTCAAATGGAGGTCCCTGGTTCACTTTGGATAATCTTTCACCAGTTAATTATAGAGATCGGTTCCAATAGTTTAGAGCTTGGATCGATACTCAAATGAAAAAGTCAGGAGCTATGATTTGTTCAGTTCTAGAAGAATTTGTTGTAGGATGATTGGAATAATGCAATAATGATATTCTGTACTGGATGAGTATTCCAGGCTGAGAATGATTCAATCCCCTAGTCAAGCAGAATTTTTGGGGATGTTATACGCAGAATTTGGTGGGAAACCTACAGAAGCTTCAGACATAGCATGAAGGGTGATTTTCTTGTGATTAATTTTTTTTGCATTGGTGAATTCTAATTTAAATTTTAAGTCCATGCAAACTCTTTTTAGAAGATAATATGGCTAATATTTATAAGGTTGCATTAATAGATCATGTGTCATATGAAATGGAAAATGTTTGTTTATGTATTGGTCTAAGAAGGGCAGAGCCTTACAGAATATTTTCGTGTCCGTTGTATAGTTACTACTCCTTATGTTATTCGATACAGGTAGGTAAGGATATTTTTTTGCATGGCTGAACTCAACATTGTAACACTAATGGTACCTCAAGGACTTTAGGTACATAACTTCTATAGTATGTGTATTTCCTTATATATTAAATGAGTATACATTCATACACCTGTGAACATGGTATAGGTAAATGTGGAATTAGTTTCAATCTTCTCTTATATATATATATATCTGTGTGTGTGTGTGTGAAAAAAATAGAAATATTGACATGTATAATATATGTAGATGTATTTTAGGGTAAATATATGAGTGCAACGTGTCGCGCGCGGGTGTGTATATATATATATATATATATATATATATATGATATTTCAATGGTTATTGTAATTTTTACTCATTTATAATTACTGCACTTTTAGTTTTTAAATTAAAAATTTAACGGTTCTAATCATTTTTACTTGAAATTAATGCTTATACTGAAAGTTATAAGTATTTATTATTTAATTATAAAAACAGTATTCATTCAAAAAGCCGTTATCATTGAAAACTCTTTTATATATATATATATTGATAAAATTTTCATAAGGTAGTCTATAGTGCACCACCTTCAACATTTGAATGTCACTTCAGGGAAGAGAGTATCTCCAACAAGCTTCAGCTAACAAGATCAAAGTTTGAAGAATTGAATTTTACAACATATAAAAGCTTTATTTAGCTTCATATGTATTTTTGCTTTAGAAAATTTGTATTATGTCTTTAGATTAAAAATTAATTTTTTTGTAAGATTTTTAGAAAATTTTATCTTAAGAACCAAATATTAGTTTTTTCTTGCATTTTTTTTATATATATCTTATAATTTTATTGTATTTTCTAAAAATTTTTATCACCTCGCAATAATGCACGGGTTATCTCACTAGTATAAATATAAAAAAGACTGATAAATTAATAATGCTGTAATTTAATAAATATAGATATAATTGAAGAAATAATTATATATATCACATTATTTTAAAATAGTAGGCTTTTTAGATAATCTTTTTAGAATTAGTTACTAATAATTTCACAAGACAGAGAAATATAAATTGGTTAGGTACTTATAAACACCGGATAGAGTTGACGGTGAGAATGAGGTGGACAGTGTTATGCATAATACCTTGCATGAGTTCATTGTTTTACATCTTTATAACAAGAAGTTTACAAATTTAATATATGTCTCTATACAAAAGAAATAGACTTTTTGATTCCTGTACGGGTCTTCATATGCCTTCATATGTGATCGTTTTGTATATTTGATGCAACAGAATCTCTATGAAAAAAGAAGCATTTAAAATATTGAGAAATAATATTTTACAGGTCTATCTCGCACATAAATTTCAGATAAATAAGTATCGATATTCATTAATTTTTTAAAAGAATGTGGAAATTAGAAGGACAATAAAGATATCTTCTTCAAAGTATTATTAATTGATTAAAAATTCAAGACTCCTTATATGTGATATTCACAGCTTTATTTATAAGCTAAAACTTTTAAACTAATTAAGAAACTAAAATCATAATAAATAAGAAATAATAATTTTTTTAAAAATATAATATTTTTCAAAGTCATAGACATTCTAAATTTATTCTCTAATTTTCTATTAAGGTATTATAATAAAAAGTTATATATAGATTTTTCAAATGAAATATTTTTATTTTAAAAATCAATCCTAACCTAAAACAAGAAAATATTTTTAAAAAAAATTCAAAATTTTAATTAGAAATGCTCATATATCATTATCCCTATGTTGGAAAAGAACTTGTTCTCTAACTTCGGCTAGATATGATATTTCTTATTACTTGCAAAAAAAAGTTTTTAAAAGTACTCTAAATCTACTAAATTACATTATAGTACATATCCATTCAATCTAATAATTTTTTATAAAATCATTTGTCAATACGTTTTTGATGAACCAATAAATAGAAATAGTAGAAAAGATATTTGTAAAAGACTCTTCAAAATTATATTTTTTATAATTTCTTTAAAAAATCGTTATATATTACCAAATATATTTCAATTGATATTGTGAAATATATCATTCACACTCTAAATTAAAAATAAAATAATATTTCTTCAATTTCATTTCGTGATCACATTCATAAACCTATTTTACATGCAAGTCATTGTTCAGTTTTTGCATTTGAGCGGTAAGCGATATAGGAATGGATGCACCTCTAATACATATGATCTCTGATTATTAGCAGTTGATTCGTTGATCGTTAGCCATTTACCACTACCGATAAATCAAATAGACCCGTACCATGTTTCGGGATGCTCAAATGAAGCAGCACAATTTCAATTGCTTGCAACTTGATTTAGAAATTGATATCAATAATTTTCTGAGGTGGCAAAATTATAAACAAATTACTACTCAATTTAACCCTAATCAAATGTGATGTACTGTGTTGCTATATTATAAATAAATAGATAGAATAACGATATGATAGACTTTATTTGTCTTATTTTTCTTTAATTAGGTTCTATTTTCGCATTTGAATAACAACCAACAATGTTATTGGCACTACTAAAATTTTTTTTGGTAATTAATGACAATTTAATAATTTAATTGTATTTAACTTTAATCAATATGCATTAAAAATGAAATTTGAAGTATATTGAACTAGCCTTTAAAGTTAAACACAATTGAATTCCTTCTATTCAAAAATATTTCATGTAACTTGAATTTGAAAAATATGTTTTGAAATATACACTACTTTCACTAACTTGAAATTTATTTGAACTTGTTTTGATAATTACAAAATTACAAGTTCAAATTTTAGATGAAGTTAAATTTAATAAAAAAATTAAATTTATTTTCATTTTAGGTTTTACAAAAAAAAATGTTAAGTATATCTATGATTTATAGTAAAAACCATTTTTTATTATCTAAATATTAAAGAATATATAAATTATTAATATGTTTTATTTAAAAAGAAAAAGGAAGGAAACCCAGGAAGAGAAGAAAAAATCTGGACCATTCATGTGGCCAATCATCCACTACGAGATGGACCATAAAGATGTTAGCTAAAATTATCCCAGTACTTCCTTTCTGCCCCGCCTCCCTGCAGCACATGAAAATGGCAGCGATGGTAGCTATGATGGTATTTACTATCGCCCCATTCACACCCATTACACCATCTCTCTTCCATTTCTCTTCCTTCAAAATTGAGCACCCACCACCAACCATGGCCAGGACAGGCTTGAACCCGGTCAAGCTTCAAGAACCAGCTACAAGTAGTGCATATCTCCCTTCAAGAACATGTGTCATCTTCCACTGCTCTTGTAGAGGAGCTCCACCATTACCACCAGAATCAAGACTCATTGTTTTTAGTAGCAGAGAGCGTGGGTTACTCTTTGGCTAGCTACTATACTTCTCTGGGTCTCTTTATTTTCTCTGTTCCTGGTCTTTAGTCACTCATTAAGCGGTCTGTTAAGTCTAAGGTATGCATTGTATGCCCATAATTAAGCTGCTCCATCTTATTCAATTTTTTTATTATTATTTTTTATAATTTCTTGATAGGTAGGGACTGAGTGTGGTTTAATTCAGATTGTACAGAAGACATTTGTTAGTGAAGGGGAAGGGAAGAAAGAACCGAATCAGGTTGCTGGGCAAATCTTATCTTTCTTTGCTAGAAATAATTTTGTCGTCACGGACAGAGGAGAGACCGTCACGTAAGCCAATTATTATCTACCTTTATCTTTTTTTTATATGTTTTTGCCTAATGCTTATAGTAAAACAGTGCTGGTTCTGCAACCTGCATAAAAATATTCTCTTGGTGAAATTGGATAGATCATAGATGTATCAATTGGGTAGGGAATTCACCTCTGGTCTTAGTTCTGGATGCAGTCTAAAGAGTTTTTACCCTAACTCCATGTATTTGCGAGAAGTTCAGTGTAGCTTCAATACCACTGAACCAAAGACACATTGGTAGCGCAATATTCATTACTTGGCTAGGTACGATTTGTTTCTTGGGAGTTTATGCAGTGAGAAAATTTGAGAGAGGGAGAGAAGAAAATGAACTCATGTTCGTTTACCGCTGGCCTATGCATTGAGGAAAAGAAATTACTTTGTATATTCACTAGCAAAGATTCTTTAGGATGTTTTATTTGTGCTAACTAAAAATTTTGATTGCATTTCCACTCCAATGTGCGTAGATTTGAAGGCACGATGGTTCCAAGCCGAGATCAAGCAGCATTGCTTACTTTCTGCACCTGCATCAGTTTGGCAAGCGTTGCCCTTGTGCTTACTATTACTTTTCCAGACTTGGGCAATAACTGGTTCTGGATCACCATTCTAAGTCCTTTGGCGTAAGTGGACTTTTAGTTCTCTCATCTTGATGGTGTTTTGCTAATCACAACTCCTAGACATGATAATATATACATCACTAATGCTTATAGAGTGGCATGCAGATGACTACTAGGTATAATGTCCATAGTACTAATGCTTACTAATGCTTATAGAATGGCATGCAGATGACTACTAGGTATAATGTCCATCGTACTAATGCTTCAAGAATGGAATGCAGAGGAGCATACTACTGGAAGCGGGCATCAAGGAAGGAGCAGATCAAGGTTAAAATGATGGTTGAAGATGATGGAACTTTATCAGAGATCACAGTTCAAGGAGATGACCAGCAAGTGGATCTAATGACGAAGGAGCTTCAGCTTAGTGAAAAAGGCATGATTTATGTTAAGGGCGTCTTGGAGAGGTGACAAAAGGTCAACTTTGAGAGATCACTGCCACTTTATCTCACATGGCTGGAGCTCCACATTCATCCCAGTGGGTGGCATGAACTTGAAAAGGGACTCATTGGACCTGTATGTAACACCCGAAAAAAAGAGGAGACTTCGGTAGTTGGACAGGTTTAAAAATTTTGAGAAGCATACGGTTACTTAGAGAACGTAACAATTCAAATGTGATCAATCGTATGATTTCGTGTTGGGGCTAATTTCATTCTCGAGCTCCTCTCAATTTTAAATGGTTGGAAGATCTGTCCCAAACTTTGGGGTTTAAATTCAGTAGGCCTCCCAAACAAGCAAAAAACAAAGAAATATTTCAGGATGCATTTGGCTATGCTCAAGAAAACATCCACGCACTCCTATAATTGCTTCCTAACTTAACATCTCTATGGCTAGTTCAAACCAAAAAAAAAAAAAAAAAAAGAAATATATGGTATATATATTGATGAACTGAGAAAGCAAATGAAGAGAAAGTTCAATCAAGGGTGAAGAGAGTAAGCAAGTAGACTTATATACAACACACTAGTTCTTCAAGAACGAAAATCACCACCAAGTCTTAGTGAGCAGGAAGGACCTCTTTCTTAGCAATCTACTTAGTTAAGACCCCTCGACATTGATCTTTTCCATAACACCTATATATAAATTGAAGGGAAAGAAAAGAAAAACACAGGAATATCTAGCGCGTGCATCAGAACAAGGCTGATTAAAATACTTTAACAGCTGTATCCTGAAACCATCAGGTTTCAAATAATATCCATGCTTAACAAAGGCAACTTATTGAGAATTAAGATCAACTTTGACCAACGGGGATTACAATAACAAGTTGCATAAACTTCCTAACAATAGACACATCCCAAATAAAATGGAGGCACAAAAGATATGCAACAACTCTTTGGCATTATCTGATTAAATTAAAAAAAAAAAAAAAAGAACCAAGGTTCAGTAAAGTAAAAACCTTAGCCAATCAGCAGTTTGTTCTCATCCAAAAAGGTGTAAGTAGGCACCTCCAGATTGTATGGCGCTGGACCCTTGCGAATCCTGCCAGAGATATCATAATGTGACCCATGGCATGGGCAAAACCAACCACCAAAATCGCCAGCATTTGGCAAAGGAATGCAACCCAAATGTGTACAGACCCCAATAACTATTAACCATTCTGGGTTCTTGACCCTATCTGCGTCTGGCTGTGGATCACGAAGAGACGCCAAATCAACACTATTTGCTAGCTTGACATCCTCATCAGTTCGGCGTCTGATAAAAACTGGCTTTCCTCGCCACTTAACAGTCACAGTAGTGCCTGGCTCGATGCTTGAGAGGTCAACTTCAAGAGATGCCAGAGCAAGAACATCCTTACTGGCAGACATACTAAGGACAAACTTGAGGATAAGGAGACGAATCACTGAAGCATAAACAAACCTGCCACCAGTAAGGACAAAATAGGCAAATGCCCGCTTGCTGGGGTCACCTGGAGGGAAGCGCTCATGGTTGTACTCATCATAAACTATCTTTGAAGTGGGGTTCTTAACAGCTGCGACTGTTGCCGGAACATCTGAAACTATGCCATCTTCATTTCTTGGGGTGAGCAATTCAGAAGAGAAACCTGAAAACGAGTACTGTCATTTTGTTACTCGAATCCCCAACAACACCAACAACTGTCTAGTCTTAATACTGGCTGGAACATAAAAGGCCTATCTCAATTTATAGGGAACATAAGACAAAAAAAAAAAAAAAAAAAAAGGAAAAGGTGTTTCATGCCGTTATAAAAATAAATCCATTGCAATTGTCTATAAAGAACAGCATGTAGTTTTAGGACTCCACTAAAAAAATCTACAAAATTCCCTTCACATGATATCCATTCATGCTTGTGTAATGATTCTGAACTTCACCATTCTTCTCCATACCATGTTTAGCTTCATATCTGTGTCAAATCCGCACAAGTTCCAAAATGGAAATTGCAAATGAAACCTCAATATTACAGATACATTCCTCATGGAAACTTGTTTTTCAAAGTAGCACACAATATGTAGAATAAAAATATCATTACGACCATGTAGACCAGGGAAGAAAACTAACAAATAAACGTTGTGTGTCAGTAGGAACTTCTAGATGGCATATACGTAAATAAAGTATCCATCAAGAGCCACACTATCTTTCTTTTGAACTGAAATAAACCATTCATTGGCTTTGACAGAAAGCTTCTAAGTAAATTCAAAAGAAAAACTAGCAAATGAGAACACAGAGTTTCTAGAAAATCATTACAAGGTATCCATTCTGCTTAAAAAGCAAAAATAAATAAGCACCCACTTACAAAGTAAATCTGCACTAAAGCATTTCTAATTTAGCATATCACCCCCAACCACAGCTATTCGCCATTACTAACAAGTTAAAGCTAAAGCTGCACCAACGCATTTGCGTCATATTCAATGAACAAGCAGATCACTTTAACCAAGGAAAAGAGGACAGGAAACAACTATTTAAAACTTCAGAATTCTGGTGTAACGATACTTGACCCAAACAGATATAACATCTGAACCTGTTTTGGAATTGATTGATCCCATAATTACACTTTATAGATCATTACAGGCCTCCCAACCATCAATATCAATGCAATCCATCTTTTCACTAGAATCCGGCTTACACATATGGTTACCATAGAAAGGAATTACTGTACCACTAATTCAAGAAAAACTAAGCAAACTACTTACATATCTAACGTAAGAGGGAAAGTTTTCACATTCTTTCCAAGTTCTTTATTCTTGAAATTGGACAAACAATACATACAATAACAATAAATGCTGGACATTAGACATTAAATTTTCAAATATCAACAACATATTATTGGGTATTATTAATGCTATATTAAAAAGATCTTGTCTTTTCCATTTCCCTTTCCTTATTCCAAATGATGCTGCAACGAGGATGTCGTAGAGCAGTCAAAGAAAAAGATAAATACTTTAAACCTCTCATTAAATCTCTGAAACAGCAGAAGAGGTTTAACCCTCTCCTTCATTTCAAGTTTTGACCTTTTTTCCCCTTTTTTTAAAATAAACTTCACAATCTTTATTATGGAAGAATAACCTACCAAACACAACAAAAACATCTCCCTTAAGCATTTGAAATGATTAGTAATTAATCAAATATAGACCCATAATCAATTTCAGAAATTTTATTACCACAACTAAATTCCTAAATCAAGCTCCCAAAAATCAATAAATTCCGTTAACATTACATACGAAAAAACCTAAGTTTGAGAGACAAGCAAAATGGAGAGAAACCAAAACCTCTTTGGGGAAGGAAGAAGTGAGAGCGGCAAGCGAAGTAATCGTTTAAGTTGGATTTCGATTGAGAATCGGAGGAGGAGGATGAATCAGCCCCATTGGTCGGATTCCAGGCCACGATCGCCAAGGCAGCCTGGTTTGGCCTCAACGACGACAGAGGAGGCGTCGAACACAGACAAGAGAGCCTCCTGGATGCAAATCGTAACATGTTTTGCTTCTCTTGTTCTAATTTTCTCCACTGCAATCGCAAATGTTTTTGATTGTTGTGAAATGGCGAATGCCGTGTGGCTTCGCGAGATCTTTGGAAAGAAAATCACAGGCAGAGGCCGTAATCAGGTTGTACAGAACGAGTGACTCAGATTTCGACACGTCTGCATCTCGAGCATCTTGACCGCCTTATTGAGTTGTTTTCCCATTTTTTGCAATTGGTGCTAATAAATTTTTTTTCAATAAAACATAAAATTGTGAACAGGTGTGTTTTTGACAAAATAATTACTCTTTTTCATATTAACCATAAAATTATGAAGTAAATTTTTTTTTAGAAAAAAGTAGGTTCTAGTGACAATAATTATTTGGATGCAAAATATGGTTTTTTATAAAAGTAAACAAAACAATTAATTATGAATTATAGTTTTTTAATAAGGGATAATAAATACTTAACTACATATGACTGTAGTTAAATATTTCATTTATCAAATTATTTAGTGACTCATAATAATTTTAATAAATTTATATTTTTTTACTTATATCTTTTTATTCATATTATATGTACTTCTATAGTTTAGTTTAGTATAATACAATCTAAGCAAGTCAAAACTAATATACATAATGAAAAATATGCATTTCAAGTTTAGAGATGTGCATTTTTTGTTTAGGCTGTCATCAAATTTAATCAGAATTAAATCATATATATAACTTTAGCATTATTATAAATTTGGAATGTCTATTTTGTTTCATTTATTTTTTTTCTTCCAATCAAGGTAAGCACAATTGAATAAATAACAAGTTCATTTTGATTGTTTTAATTTTAGTTTATTTTTTTATTGAGATGACGATTACACTTTAATGAGTACTAAGTCTCACAATTTTTTATTCTCTAAAATGAATTTAATTATATAAGATTAAAAGAAAAAGCAATCATAATATTTTCATTTAGTTTGATTAAAGGTGAATATCATAGTATTATATATAATATTATATTATGATACTATAATTAGCATAATTTTTAAGTATTTATTTTTATTATTTTAATAATTTTTATTTTAATAAAAGTATAACAAATAATTAATAAATTATTCATATGATTTAAAATTTTATATAATGATATCATACTATAACATCACCATAATATTTACGTTAATTTGATTTTTATACATAAATAGTTTAATATGATTGAGTTAACTTTATATCTATTTTAAACTGTATTAAATAAAATGGTAGACAATCCTAGTTGAGTTAATTTTGCTCATCCCCTTAAAAAATCCTAATCACCAAGTTATTATGTGAAATTTCCTTACAAAAATATTATGTGATATTGGCATGATGAATAACCAAAAAAAAAAAAAAAACACTTTCATAGAAAATTTTTATAAATGGTAATCTACAATTAATTGATTTTCTTTATTGTTTTAGACTTCATGGAAGCAATAATGTTTAAAAATTGAATTGAATCAACTTATTGAATTAATTAAATCAAGAATGGAATCAATGATTGGTTTGATTACTTTTGGATCAGTTTTTAATATTTGTTATTTATAATTATTATAAATATATTTTTATATTTTTAATTTTGAAACTACTTTAATAATATTTTTTAAATTTCATTTATTATTTAATCAATAAAATCAAATTGATTAGACCAATAAAATCAAAAACTGATTAGAAAAATGTTTGGAATACACTATAAAAAATATTAATTTTCTTTTGATCTGTAAGATTATAATAAAATTTAGACTATAAGCATTTTATATTTTTGGTTTATTATAAGAAAAATATAGTAAAAATAATTTTTTTTTGTAGTTTCTATCTATCATTAGTGATCAACGTCGGTCCATGATAACCTTTGATAGATGTCAATAATAAAAAATGACTAGCAATAATAAATATTTGTATTTATATAACCAGTGATAGGTGTGAGTGTTTTTTTTATCTAATAGTTTTCATATATGCAGATTTATTTCTATGGATTTTTGTATTTTTCATTTTTTACGGATTATTCAAATTTTCTTTTATGAGAATATGAGTCCCCTTTAGAGAAGTATAAATGAATCATTTTATAGGATATTTTAGGTTATTCTACGAGGAAATTTAGATGTTTGTAATAGGTAACTATTTTGTTAGAAAAAATTGGACTATTTTAAAATATGTAAGATTCAGTATGCAGTTGCATTAATTATTTAATTTATCAAATTTTATCAATACTATAGATATCTACAAATAAAACTACTATAAATATTTTACTATATTTTTTAATTATTTTATTTTTATTTTTATATCAAAATATGTTAATTTTAATATAAACAAAAGATTCATAATTTTTCCAAAAAAAAAAAAAAAGAAAAAGAAAGAAAGAAAGACACCTTCCAAACCCTCTAAGGGCCTCGCTTGCTCAGACTCGAGGTGGAAATTATTGGATAGGCTTGCTAGTAGCGTCTCTGCACAACTGTACAGCTGACGTGTCCAATTTGTCCTAATTTGCCGTCTAAATCCTCCAAAGGGCTTCGCTTACTCAAGCCCAAGGTCAAAAGACGGGCCACCACAACATTAAGAAATGGAGCTTTGAGCCAAGCATTTTGGAGACTTCCCAAGGCAGGTATCTGAATGGTGGAGAGATGGGAAGATTATGAAACTTAATAGGTGCGTATGTTGCTGGCTTAATGGCATGACGGTGAAGAATTGTTGCAGCACCGTGTTATATTGCAGAACAAGGTGAACCAGTGTACGTATTTCCTGTTCCAAAGCAAAGGTTCGGTTGCACTTGATTTAAGTGCCGCAAGTACGTATGGTCAGTTGGTTATTCATTTGGGGATTGGCCCAACCTACAGGCTGAGTTTGGTGATATGGATGGGATTGGTGCACAGAACAAAGAGTGGCGAAGTATTTTCCATATTTCTATATTTCCCTCCCTTCTCTTTTTTTCCCAACACGAATCAAAGTGTTTGTATCTCCGCATCCAAGTATTGCATAACTTGTGAATCCTTTGAAGCAATATGCCTTTTCTTTTAATTATGTAGTGTTTTTGCTTTTCCGTTGAGAATTTGATTTTATTTATCGGCAACGACGAGATCGAGGGATTTTGTTTTTCAACAAATCTAAGCCAAACACACCTAATTTACTTCAAATTGACTCACTCACCATCCAATAGATTTTTATGAACCAGGGTGTTTATATTTTCCGCTAAAAATAAAAACAAAATATACCGAATCAAAACAAATCTCTCCGGTCATTTCCTCCGCTTAGCCGAGCCATCCTGTATCACTGTGGGATCCGGCGATCGCCGCTTTGGGCTCACTCTAACCGGAGGCTGGAAATCAGTAGAACCAATGAGGTGAGGAAAATTGAGCTTAGCTTTAGAGCCCCGCATCTTAAACGCAGCTTGGTCATAGGCCAATGCCGCATCCTTAGGTGTTTCATAAGTCCCAAGCCATACCCTAGCTCCATTTCTCTTCGGATCTCTAATCTCGGCCGCATACTTTCCCCACGGCCTCCTCCTCACTCCCTTGTATTGCCATCCTTTCTCCTCCGCTGCAGTCTTATTATTCCTACGCGCCACCGCTACCTCAACATCTGGATCTGAACTAGCAACCGCATCACCAACATCACATGCCTTAGTGGCGGCCGTTAAATCAAATTTAAAATCCGCTTCCATTTCTGCATCAGGAGGTAGGGTACCGAAAATACTACTACTACTCATGTTATATGCATCGTTAACCTTGGAGGCTACATCATTGCAGGCGTCAGTTAATAGGAGACAACTACTGAAGAAGTGGCATGAATTGACCGGCGAGATACTCGCTAGAGTCTCGAAATCATCGTTAAGAAGATACTGCTGAATATAATCCAAGAGACCTAAATCATCAAATTCTGAGGTATTTCCTCCCCGCATTTTGCTTTTTTTTTCTTGATAAGAAAACAGTTATGGTGGTGACTCTTTCTTGTTTTTTCAATTTGGGAGTTACTGATCTTTGCAATGAGGAATGGGCATGGCTGCCTGAAGTAATATATATAAGTTCCATTTTATGTCCTTTTCTGGAGACGTATGATAGGGTTCTTTCCATGAAATTGCATTATTTTAGGGTCTTTTTCACGTGGTCTAATCACTACTATTTTTTTACTATTTTCCTGAGAAATAGCAATTGAGATGGTTGGAATTCTGAGGGTTTCATGCGTTACAGAAATTTACAAATAAGAAAAACGTCATCGTATCATCTGAATAATTAAATTATTCTAAGATTGTGCACGAGTAGCATAAGTATGATGTTATCATTATTTTATAAATTGAGGAATAATATATATATATATTTTGGCATATGTTCCTTTTGTGCGCATGTGTATGAAGAACGTGAAGAAGGAAGAAAATTGGACCAACTTTTATTTGTTTGTTAGTTTGATTTATGAGAACAAATGCTGAGTTGAATTGTGAGCACGTTTATAAAGGCTAAGAATTGTTTTAAAAACAACTGACATGTAGAATTCTCATTTTTATGATATTTTCTTCTCTAATTATAATAAAAGAACACTAAGTACTTTTTTTTTAATACTTTAGATTTTGAAAAAAAAAAAAATTTATTTTAATGATTTTTATTTAAAAATTTAAAATAATTTGATCAAATTTATTAATGATTCTATTAATTTAAGATTTATTATATTTTTTCTTAAAAATTTAATTTTATTTCAAATAAAAAAGTTTGGTTATTAAAGTGAATGAATTCTATTAATATAATTAATTTTTTTTCTTTTCAATAGTATGATTTATTCCAAACCGGCATAATAGAAAAATAAAAAAATTAATGAAAGAAATATATTTTCTTACTACATTATGGATTGGTCTTCAAATAATTCATATGGTGGTGTTTTTTTTTTTATTATTATAAATGTAATATAACTATTTTAGTTGAATGGCTGCTTCGTAGTTAAAGTCTTTTTTTTTTTTTTTTTTTTTACAAAAATATCAATTTTATTTTCTTTTTTGCTTTTGTTTCCGTTTGGAAACTCAAACTTTAAAAATTTAATAGAAAATAATTGTACTTTAATGATTTTCTTATTTTTGAAAAGCTTATGTTTCAATAATAACATTTAAAAAAGAAATAATTTTATAATGAAGTCAAATTAAGTTAAATATTATAAAATTTTGAGAAAATATATTCTAATTAAAATTTTATAACTTAATATGCTTGTTTAAATAAATGGTATTTAAGAAAATAAAAAATTTTTATTTCAATATAAATTGATTTTAAATAATAGAATTTAGTTGAATTTTATCAATGTAAAATTTATTTTAAACAATAAAATTCTATCATTAAAATAAGAGAATTCTATTAATAGAATTGTAAGAATTTATTCAGAATTTAGTACATAAATTTAGAACACTAATCAACAATTACGCGAAAACAAATTGTGTACTTGTTTGCGAATTAGATTCAAGATTATTTTGAGCCATAATTGCAATCACTGAAATTAAACACTGAAGAAAATAGATCAGAATAATTAAAAACGAGAGTTAAGTCTACATTCCCTCAAGACGGCTACTAATGGGTGTAACAACTAGGGTTAGAGTTAGAAGGCAGGAGATGAGACTTAGCCTATTTATAATAAATTTAACAGGGTCACCCATCACAAGTCTATGTTAAATTAGGCATACACATATTATCTTCGATATCAGCCCACTAAAGGTGTCATAAGTCTATAATTTATTTGATTATAATTTAATTGAGCTTACCCACTAATCAATAAACTATATTATTTAGTCCGTTTTATAAAAAATTAAAATAAACTAATAATTAATATTAGCCTATAAAAAATTCTAACATTCTCTCACTTAAACAATATTAATTATGACATTTTTATATTTTATAAATAATATTTTTGAAAACGACTCTCGGACTGAATACTTTAAACTCAAAGGTGGCCACAAAATTTTAGAAAACATATAGTTTATTGATAAAATAACACCTTAAACATAATTTTGTCCACATTAAATTTTCAATATCAAAACATGACAGTAATTATGTCTCTTATTGACATAGTACCAATTCATAGTCACAAATATTGATAACTCAACTGACTTGAATTCTGATATAGTAGTGTAGCAAGAGAATAACACTCACATGTGATCAATACACTATTTTTTTTGTCAGTCCTCTAAATATTTCTCTTTCGTACATGCTCAAATGAGCAAGAAAAACTCATAAGACTTCACAATAAGTCTTTTGTTTCCATTTTGGAAATACACACAATATATGCCTTAATTTTTATTTCCGGAAACACAATTAGAAACTAATAAATATAACTTAAGATAATTATACTAATTTTAAGCACATCACACATAACTCATAGTATGTTATGTATATATTGAATGTGTACATATGCATAACAAACAACTACAACGTACTTAACTCATATAAAACAAATATAAATGAATAAGCAATATAGCGAAATTATTTAATTTAGACATTCAATTACAAGTACAAATCTCTCGTTAACCAAACACATCAAAAGACTACAACACCCATATCACTAACATGTTTCTTGAAAATTATGGGTCTAAGTCTTTTGGTTATTAAATCAGCTAACATCAAATCAGTACTAACGTACTGAATCTCCATGTCTCATTTTTTTTACTAAGTCTCTGACTGTAAGATATTTAATTTTCATATGTTTAGAACCACTCGAACTTTTATTGTTCTTAGAAAAGAATACAACAACATTATTATCACAATAGATTCGAAGTGACCTAGTAATAAAATTGACCACAAACAACCTAAAAATAAAAATT
This sequence comes from Omphalea diandra, assembly GCA_949677035.1. Taxonomy (NCBI): domain Eukaryota; kingdom Viridiplantae; phylum Streptophyta; class Magnoliopsida; order Malpighiales; family Euphorbiaceae; genus Omphalea; species Omphalea diandra. The sequence goes on along the minus strand of CATIWR010067930.1, from coordinate 5,417 downwards.
TTCAACCATATAGCTTGTATACTAACACCATAACAAGTAACAAACTCAATTTGTATAGTAGAAGAAGTTGTAAGTGTTTGTTTAACACTCTTCCATGAAACAACCACCAGCAAGCATAAAAATATAAACTGAAGTGGACTTCATATCATCTTGACAACCTACAAAATCAGAGTATGAATACCCCACTACTTCAAGATCATCAACCCGCCTATAGACCAACATATAATCCTTCGTCTTTGGCAAGTATTTCATTACCTTCTTAGCAGTTACCCAATGATCCCACCTAGGATTAGAAAAATATCGACCAAAAACACTAATAATGTATGCAATATCTGGTCTTGTACACATTTCAGCGTACATCAAACTGCTAACAGTACTTGTATAAGGAATATTATTCATGGTTTATTTCTCTACATCACTTTTAAGGTATTGTTTCTTACTAAATTTATCTCCTTTCACAACAGGAGTATCACCACCTTTGTCATATTGCATATTTAATCTACTGAGCACATGATCAATATAAACCCTTTGAAAAATACCCAATAAATGATAAGACCAATCACGACAAATCTCAATACCCAAGATAAAAGATGTCTCTCGAAAATCTTTCATATTAAAAGTCATAGAGAGTAACTGTTTAGTCTCATAAACCATCCTCATGTCATTACTAACCAGCAAAATATCATCAACATAAAGAATAAGAAATATAAATATACTCTCATTGATCTTATGGTAAATGCATTGATCTATCTTATTCTCTATGAAATCAAGTGAAGTGACTACTTCATTAAATTTGAGATACCATTGATGAGAAGTTTGTTTGAGACCATATATAGATTTTTTCAGCTTACAAACCAAGTGTTCTTTACCACATTCCTTAAAACCCTTAAGTTGCACCATATAAACTTTCTCATCCAGATCATCATTCAAGAATGTCATCTTGACATCCATTTGATGCAACTCTAAATCAAAATGAGCAACTAAGGCCATAATTATTCTAAATGAATCTTTAGATGACACAGGGGAAAAAGTCTCATTATAATCAATACCCTCACGTTGTGTAAACTCCTTAGCAACCAATCTGGCTTTAAATTTCTCAACCTTTCCTTTAAATTCCTTCTTGATTTTGAATACTCATTTGCAACCTATGGGTTTGTGATTAGAAGGAAGTTCCACTAGTTCCCAAACTCTATTATCACTCATTGATGTCATCTTATCTTTTATAGTATTAATCCACAAATCAAAATAAACATTATTAACAGCCTCATCGTAAGATACAAGATTAACAATATGACCTATATTACAATCACCTTCACCAAGATAAACCTCATAATCATCTGAAATTGTTGACCTTTTTGCTCTAATAGACCTTCTAATAGGTAATGCTTCAACTACAATAGGCTATGGAGGATTTTCAATAGGAGGAGGAAGAACAACTGCACTCTCCCCATCACTACCTACTTGAACAAGAACCCTTATTATCTTTTCATGAGATAAAGGTAAAGGAATGGTTGCAATTTTACTATGCACATCATGAATAGGTGATTGAAAAATGTCTAGATCAGTAACATCCATCTCTAAAAACTTCACAGTCATAGACTCTACAATCCTTGTGCCACGTGTAGGACAATAGAACTTGTATCCTTTAGAATGGGTTGGGTACCCAATAAAGTAACAACGAGTAGTTCTAGGGTCAGTCTTTTTCTCATTTGGATTATATATTCTAACCTTAGCAGGACAACCCCAAACATAAAAATTGTTTAAACTAGGTTTTCTACCAGTCCATAACTGAAAAGGTGTTTTAGGTACTACTAGGGACACGATGCAAAATATAAAGGGCAGTTTTAATAGTCTCACTCCATAAGAATTCAGGTAAGTTAGACATACTTATTATGTTTCTCATCATATCTTTTAAAGTACGATTGTGCCTTTCAGCGACACCATTTTATTCAAGACTACCAGACATGGTATATTGAGCAACTATTCCACACTCTTGCAAATATTTGGCAAATAATCTCATATGTTGTCCGGTCTCGTCATATTTGCCATAATATTTACCCTCACGGTTAGACCTTACAATTTTAATGACTTTTCTTAATTGTTTCTCAACCTCAGTTTTGAACATCTCAATGACATCAGATTTCTCTTTTATCAAGTAGAAATAGCCATAACGGGAAAAGTCATCAATGAAGATAATAAAATATTTATTGCCACAAATAATAGGTGAATGAGGTCCACTAATATCAATGTGAATAATCTCTAGAAAATCTAAACTTCTATTAGCACCTTTCTTCTTAATCTTAGTCAATTTACCCCTTATGCAGTCTACACAAACATCTAGATTCTCAAAACCAAAAGAAAGAAGAATGTCATTTTTCACTAGTCTTTTAATTCTTTCTCTATATATATGACCTAAACATTTGTGTCACAATAAAAAGGATTTTTCTTTAACTAAGGATCATTTGGTCACCACATTGGCTTCACAAGAAGGTTCACAATCACTAGCATCATCTAAACACAATCTATATAAATTATCGAACGAAACATATTCACCAACCAATTTAGAGTTTAAAAACAAATTAGCTTTTCCATTACCAATAGCAAAATGATATTCAATCTTATCTAAAACAAAAATAGAAATCAAGTTTCTCCTAAAAGATGAAACATAAAAGGTGTTCTCCAAAATGAGACAAAATCTAAACTTCAATGTAAATCTAATTACTCCAACTTACTTGACATCTATCTCTAAAATGTTTTCAACTCTAAACTTGGACTCCCTTTCACTTGGCTTTCATTTGCTTATGAATACCTGCAGGGTAATAGCAATATAAACAGTTGCACCACTATTAAAACACCAAAAGTTTGGTGGTACATCAACCATATAAGATTCAAAGCAAACATAAGCCAAAGGAATGCCTTCTTCTTCTTTCTTCTTTAGCTAAGCTATGAATTGATGACAATCTTTTCTCTTATGACCTTCTTTATGGCAAAAGAAACATTTCACCTTACTCTTGTGGACAATTCCAAAATCACCTCCCTTCTTGGTTTGACTCCTACCATGCCATCTAAAATTTTGATTTGCTTTAGGAGCATAATAATTAGGTTTAAACTTACCTTTATCCTTTTCAGAATCAGCCCTAGATTGTGTCACTAGCATGACAACCTCACCCTTCTCTTCCTTAATTTTCTTATCCTTAGCATCACATTTGGTTATAAGGTCATTAATGGTCCAACTAGTATTTTGGGTATTATAAGCAGTCTTGATTTTGCTAAATTCAGTAGGCAAAGTGTTTAGAGCTTGGTGAACTATGAATTCATCAGAAATATCAAGGTTAAGGCCCATAAGTTTGGTTTGAAGGTGAACCATATTTAGAATGTAATCCCTCACACTCCCACTATATTTGTATCTCATACTGGTTAACTGACTCATAAGGGACACAGCCTCAGCCTTATCAAATATGAAATATCTATCTTTTACAACAGTAAGAAAAACTTTGGCAGTAACATCAGTGGGCAAACTATTCCTAAGGTATTTGGGAATAGTTTTTCTCATGGCCATAAGACTAAGACGATTAGATCTCTTCCACTTATCACGTAATTCCTTTTTCTCAATATTGCTTTCACGGGTGGGTTTTGCAGGCTCATCTTCATAAAAGGCATAATCTATCTCAGCCATTCCCAAAACAAATTAAATGTCGTCTTTCCACCTTTTAAAGTTTGTGCTAGTCAAGAGTTCAACAGTCACAATACTATTATTGAGACTAAAGGAGACCATTTGCGACAAAACAAAAGTATGTATTAAAATTGGCCTATGTACAAAATTAAAGTTATAATTTACACAATTTAGAAAATTCTATCATCATTACATATTCTCTTTTAGGCAGAACATGCACATGCAATAAAATTCTAGCATCATTTCACCTTACTCTTGTGGACAATTCCAAAATTACCTCCCTTCTTGGTTTGACTCCTACCATGCCATCTAAAATTTTGATTTGTTTTAGGAGCATAATAATTAGGTTTAAACTTCCCTTTATCCTTTTCAGGATCAGCCCTAGGTTGTGTCACTAACATGGCAACCTCACCATTCTCTTCCTTAATTTTCTTATCCTCAGCATCACATTTGGTTATAAGGTCATTAATGGTCCAGCTAGTATTTTGGGTATTATAAGCAGTCTTGATTTGACTAAATTCAGTAGGCAAAGTGTTTAGGGCTTGGTGAACTATGAATTCATCAGAAATATCAAGTTTAAGGCCCCTAAGTTTGGTTTGAAGGTGAACTATATTTAGAATGTAATCCCTCATACTCTCACTATGTTTGTATCTCATACTGGTTAACTGACTCATAAAGGTCACAGCCTCAGCCTTATCAGATACGAAGTATCTATCTTTTACAACAGTAAGAAAAACTTTGGCAGTAATATCAGTGGACAAACTATTCTTAAGGTATTTGGGAATAGTTTTTCTCATGACCATAAGACTAAGACGATTAAATCTCTCCCACTTATCATGTAATTCCTTTTCCTCAATATTGCTTTCACGAGTGGGTTTTGCAGGCTCATCTTCATAAAGGACATAATCTATCTCAGTCATTTCCAAAACAAATTGAATGTCGTCTTTCCATCTCTTAAAGTTTGTGTTAGTCAAGAGTTCAACAGTCACAATACTATTATTGAGATTAAAGGAGACCATTGGTGACAAAACAAAAGCATGTATTAGAATTGGGTTATATACAAAATTAAAGTTATAATTTACACAATTTAGAAAATTCTAGCATCATTACATATTCCCTTTTAGGCAGAACATGCACATGCAATAAAATTTATAATTATGAAACACACAATCGAGATCACACTAGTTTTCAAAAAATTTATCCCCTTTGGGTAGACAGATTCTCTAGATTAATGTAACTCTAAGCACAAATAGTTTCATTCCAATAAGCACTCTCAAAATCAATGCATCTAATCCCTCTTTGGGTATGTTATTATATATATTAATTCAAAATTATCTCTTCTCAAAAATTAAAAAATAACTCTAAGAATTTTAATGGATATTTCATTTTGGTGGTAACACCCATATCAACCATGAAATTATTTTTAATTAGAGATTTATAAAAGTTTAATTAAAATACATACCAAACGCAAATATATACATTAAAAAATATATAAGGCACTAAACATAATATACCTTAATTTTAAATACATTATTATTATCTCATATATATACAAATCAATTATTTATTTATTTATTTTATTACAAATCTAATATAACTAAATTATAAACTGACAATTAGTTGTTTGTAAACCATCCAAATATTTAATATGATAATAATATGCTTCTCAACATGCAATATTATAGGATTGTTAAGTTAATAATAATAATAATAATAATAATAATAATAATAATAATAATAATAA
>CATIWR010067923.1:0-21011 GCA_949677035.1 Omphalea diandra | reverse complement strand
TATACTTACAACATTTTTGGCCTTATGAGAGGCTTGGTGTTGCTTTCCTATTTGGCATGGACCACATGTCTTGTCCTTGGAGAAATTTAGCTTAGGAAGCCCTTCCACTAACTTTCCTTTGGATAGGCTTTAAAGAAGATTCATGCTTGCATGTCCAAGCCTTCTATGCCACAACCAACCTTCATTGCTCAAAGACATAAGACACTTAAAAGATTGGTTAGACAAATTGTCTAAGACAATTGAGTAGATATTGCCTTTCCTTTCACCCTTGAAAATAACTTCATCATCCACTAAAGTGGTGACTCGACATTCTCTAGGATCAAAGGTGACCTTATTAACTTTGTCACACAATTAACTTACACTTAAGAAATTATGTTGTAAGCCACTAACTAAAAGAACATTATCAATTAAAGAACATCCATTCTTACCAATGGTTCCAATGCCAATTACCTTACCCTTGGCATTGTTACCAAATGTGACATTTTGACCCTCTTTTTCTTTCAATGTCGTGAATAGCTTTCTAATTCCAGTCATGTGCTTGGAACATCCACTATCCACATGCCAATTACTTGATTTGGTGGTTGCCACATTCCCCTACCTAATAAAAGTGAGTTACCTTTTCTTAGGTACCCAAGCATACTTGGGTCCTAGGGGGTTAGAGTTTAAAGGGTCCTCTAATTTGAGGTGAGCCTTCCTAATGAAACAATGAATGTTAACATGCTCATATTTCATGCAATAATGGCATTGGAGTTTAGACTTAGGAGTCTTTCTCCTTTACACATATTTAGTATGAGTAGGGGGCCTTCTCATACCATGGTCATGTGAATGCATGCATGAACATGTATGATGAGTAGGAGTAGAAAATTTTTTATGAGACTAAACATGCCTTTTGTTGTAGATATATCCATGGTGAGCTCTTTGAGTCTTAGCTCTAGAGCTTTAAGGAGCCTTCCTTTTGCCCTTAGGCTTAGAAGGCTTAGTGCTAGGAGCACTTTTCTTTCCAATTACCTCAATGCTTGAGGTTTGAGGTTATAAAGCCCTAAGAAATGTAGTTTGAGATGATGAGGCCATTGAAGCCTAAACCATGTCTAATTAGTAGTGGTCTTTGTGACACAATCAATGTGTCCAAGGCTTCTTTTCCTTTATGGAACGTAGAGATTGAGCTTCTAAGCTCAATGACTTCTCCTAAGAGTGTCATTCTCCTTTCTTAATGAAGCCATAGAAGAAGATGAAGTGGAAAGTTTTTCTACTGAATTTTTTAGTTCCACATTAGAAGTCCTCAATTCAATTACAAGATCACTAAGAGTCTTATATTCATCTTCTAATTTTGAGCACCTTTTCTTATAAGTTTTCACTTGTGACTTGTACTTGTCATATCTCATGGTTAGAGCCTTTAGAAGCTCTTCATCTATCTCATCAAATTCAAAATCAAAATTAGAATGAGAAGAAGTGCTTACCTCATTTGAAAAATCCTCTTGTGCCATGAAGCATATGTTGGCAACCTCTCATTCTTCTTCTTCTTTTTCATTTGAGCTATCATCCCAAGTGGCTGAAAAACTTTTCTTCTTCTCCTTGTCCCATCTCTTCTTCTTCTTTAATTTGGGACATTCATACTTGATGTGGCCTTGCTTGCCACATTCATAACAAGTGACTTTGCTGGATTTCTCTTTTAGATTAGTAGTTGTCTTCTTGAAGCCTTTTCTTTCCTTTCTTCTCTTGATCAACTCCTTTGTCCTCCTTGAGAGCATTGCTAACTCCTCCTCTTCCTTGTCACTTTCTTCATCACTTGAGGTGATCTCTACCTCCTTCTCTTTTGTTGAAGCTTTAAGAGCCATGGTTTTTCTTCCTTTATCTAGTTTATCTCCTTGGCCTCTTAGCTTCTTCATTTGTTTATCTTTTTGTAAGGCCAACTCATGAGTTAAAAGTTTATCTATCAATACATTGGTTGGAACCTTTCTAATCTCCGGATTTGACTCTTGTATGCTGCAAACTCTAGCACCAAATTTATCTAGAGGAAGAGTTTTAAGGATTTTTGTGTTTACCTTATAGATAGTAAGAGTTCTTCTAAATTTCTTCATGTTGGTGACAACGGACAAGAGCCTGTTTGTCATTTTTGTGATGCTCTCATTGTCCTTCATCATGAAGAGTTCACATTCGGTGACATACATCTCTAAACGGTTGATTTGACTAAAGTTGTGCCTTCATGATAGTTCTCTAAAGTCTTCCAAATGGCATGAGTTGTTTGATAGTGTTGCACTCTTCCAACCTCTTCTCTAGAGAGTGAGATTAGAAGAATGATCATTGCTCTTTTGTTCTTGCCATTTGATCTCTGGTGTGCTTCAACCTATTTGTCCTTTAGGATTAATTCTTCATTACCATCCACAACTCTGGTAGGTGGTTTCCATTCCTTGATGACCACATCCCAAAGGTCCACCACATCTATGTCAAGATAGATCTCCATCCTATACTTCCAATGAGTATAGTCTATTCCATCAAAGTGTGGCTTGAGCTGTGAATGGATTCCCTCTTGAGCCACGATCTTTGTTCACCCAATGAATGTTTGATTGTGAAGTGAGGCTCTGATACCACTTGTTGGCCCTAGGCACTAAGAAGGCAGGATTGAATTGGTGTATAAAAATTAAAATTGAAAAGAGAGAGAGGAGAAATGAGATGAGAGGAAACATAAGATTTATAGTGGTTCGAGTATAATTGACCATACGTCCACTCCCTAATGCTTCGAAATTGGGTATTCTACTATATTTCATAGGTGTTTTCAAGCTTACACCAAACTTTTACAGTTGTGTTTTGAAGGCTCACACAACAACCTATACTTGCATTTTAACAGGCTTACACAACAACCTTTACAACTTGTGTTTTAACAGGCTCACACAACAACCTCTTTTAGTGTTTTGACAAGCTCACACTATAACCTATTACATTTGGTATTTATGCTTACACCTAACAATGACCTAAAGAATAGAAAAGAGTGAGTAGCAAAATTGCAAGAGTTTGGGAACAAAGTTATTAATTCTCTTGCATTTACATCTGTTTGGTGAGGTATTTATAGTCTCTATCCACCAAAGAGACGTTGCAATAAAACTGGTACAAAATCATCAAAGTGTGCTAGACAGATTTTCGCATTAAATGCTTGATAGTCATGATTCGTGGTCGCTACTTCTCATTTACGACCGCAAATTTCAAATTCCATAAGTAAAACCCCATTTGTATCTAATGGCTAGTCCACATGGCAGCTTCTGATTAGTTTACTAGAAAAATATAGTCGTTACCTTTCACCTGCTCTCAAAAATAGCAATCGCAATTTATCTTATACAGGACGCGACTCTGAATACGAATTCCTCTGCCAAAAGTGTTCATCTTCTTCTTTTGGGTTCACGGTCATGATTTTTGACTTTCAACGGTTACCTGGAACAATTGCTAAGTTGTAATTGTGGACTTGATTGCATCTTGAGTTACTTCAAAATTTGCAATCACGACTGAGGCAAGCTTTACACCGCGAATTCGTCTGTCAATTTTAGAGTTCTTCCTTTAGGTGAGTCGTGGCTGAGAATGACTCCACAATTTCATCTATCTGATCTTCTAGCAAGTCTTCTAATGGATCGCGGTCGCAAATCTTAGATTGTGGTCGTGATTTAGAAGTTACTTCATATTCCTTAAAGACTAAGATTTCTATCCAACTTCTAACTTAAAGACTTACATAAAAACTACAAAACAACACTAAATAGAAATGTTAAAAATGATCAATCCCCTTTGTTAAGATCAAAAGAGGCCCAAGACTTAGGGTTAACTACCCTAGTCCAACAAAGATCAATGCCTATTGTTGATTCCCAGAAAGTATGAACTTGATGCTCTATTTTACATGATCTACATAAATACTTCAATGGCTAATGAAGGGTTTGGAATGCTCATTGGTAGCACCTTCAATGCCTATTGAGATATGAATATCCCTCATTGAGGCATCCAAAGCTCATGGCTCAAACTAGAGCACTTTTCCAATCTTTGTTGGTAAACTTTCAATGTTTGTTAAAAGTGTTTCAATGCTTATTGAGCTATTGAGTGTGCCTCATTAATGGGTCTAAAGCCTTTGGCATAATCTAGAGAGCTTTTTTAGTGCCCGCTTTGAAAGACCAACACCTGTTTCAAGTTTTAGGGAGTTTTGCTCAATCTAAGGCACTTTCTCCAACACCTATTGTGAAAGTGCAACTCTTATTGTAAGGGCAAGATCAATGCCTATTGTGAGGTTCAATTTTCATAGCTATGGATTAGCAGTTGTCCAATGCTTGTTGGGAATATAGGCAATGCCTGTTATAGGTCCATAAGGCTATACTCAAGTTGGAGTGTTTCTCCAATACATGTTATGATATCTCGCTCATTGTTAGGTTTGTAACACCTATTACAGGTAGACAACACCCTTTGGTTTGTTAAGCTGAGTTTGCCTCGATCTTTACTCTCTAATACTTTTAGTTTGTAAACATAATTCCTTCTCTAATCATCATAGTCCAAAGAATTGATGTACCTACATGTTTTAACATAAAAAATTTGGAAAATGATTAACTCTTTGACTTGTTTGTAATTATCAAAACAAGACTTGGAACCTTGAGGCTCAATTTAAAATTCTAAAATTTATTCCATGTTAATTGGCCTATTCCATTTCAGCACTAGGTCATTTCTTAATGTTACTTGATTTAGGTAGCACATGTTATGCATGGGCTAGTAAATCGTTCAACCTTTCTACCTGAGTGTTTGAGTTTTCCTTCATAGAGAATGTGTATGTTCTAATGTTGCGCTAGGCCATTCCACTTAATAAGATAGTTTTTTACTTAAAATTAGTTGTTTTTCCTGCTTTGTTGTCTCCATTGCTTTTATTCATATTTTCATCATTAATTTGAAATCTTTGTTTTTTGAACTTTGAAGGAACCATTGAGGAACCTAAAATATGTTGCCCTTTTGTGCCTTAGAAGGGGGTTTGAATAGGGCAATGGCAAGTAATTGAAAATAAAAACTTAGTGTCAAAATAATGAAGAATCAAGACAAGAGATTTATAGAGTTTTGACACAACTTGCCTACATCCTCTCCTTTAGTATTCCCACTAGGGCCTTCACTATCAAGATAGCTTCAAATGCTATCAACCACCTTTATAATAGTAGTTTTCAGGCACTACCAAGCCATTGCAAGTAGACTTACCAGTGCTACTAAGACCTTATCCTAAAGTAGTTTCGAAGTACTACCTTAAACCTTTCACAAAGTATAGTTTTTAGATCTCCTAACCAAGGGTTTCTCAAACAAAAATTACAACTTTAAGGATGAGGATAATACTCTCATAAAGTATGTTTGATCTGGTTGAGAGGATTGAGACAAAATTTGGAAAGCTTGTTCTTCAAACTCTATTTTTGAAGATAACACTTGCAAGCTTTAACAATGATTTACTTTTGATTACTATATCACTATTGATTCGCACCTTTTATTTGAAAATAGCTTTCATAATAAAATACTATTTTATTGAAACATTTTCTTTGCTTGTTTCAGTTGAGAGCAGGCCCTTTTATAGATTGAAACAGAGAACTAGCCATTAGTAAGTAGGTTGTCACTTCATATCACAGATGTAGACACTCAACACCTATCGAAAATTCTCCATGCCTATTGTTGAGTCATCAACCATCATTAGTATCTTAAAAATGGGTGATTGCCAAGCAAAATACCAAATCAATAGTTATTGGTACTAACGAAATGCCAATTGGAACTAGCTGTTAGAGAGAAGTTTGCCTCGATACTTCTCTTTTGTCTTTCTTATTTCTTTATTCAACTAATCTTCTATGACTGTTAGGAATTCTTAATACCTGTTAGACTTCAACATCAACCCGTATTGAGATTTGAATAATGCCCATTGTAGATTTTCAAGAAGATGTGAACTTGATACTCTATTTTTCAAGATCTTCAATAACATTTCAACTGCTATTGGTGAACTTCCAATGCATGTTGAAAAACCATCAACGCCTATTGCGTTATTGGTAGTGACTTGTTAGAGGGTCTAAAAACTTTGGCTCAAACTAGGTAGCCTTTTAAGAGTTTTGCTCAATTTAAGTCACTTGGTCTAATGCTTGTTATGGAAATGCAATACTTATTAAGAATCAAGAACCATGCCCATTGTGAAATTTTAATGCCTCTTGTGAAGTTCAGTGTCTATAGCCTATGTGATTGAGTTATCCAATGCCTGTTGTAGTAGAGGACAATGCTTGTTGGGAGATTTAGAAGACTTTGCTCATGTTAGGATGATGTTCCAACACCTGTTATTATTTCTTCAACACTCATTGCTAAATTCACAATGCCTGTTAAAGTATGGAAACATCCGTTAGACTGTCAAATGTAGTTTGCTTGATCTTTACTCCCTATGACTTAGATTTTTCAAACATAACTCTTTCTTCAATTATCATGGTACAATGAATTGATATACGTATAAGAATTAACACAGATAACTTGGATAAAGGTTAGCTCTTATATGTGTTTGTGATCATCAAAACAAGGCTTGGAACCTAAAGGTTCAACATTCTCCCCCCTTTTTTATGATGACAAACCATCTAGCAAAGACAATCAATCTTACAAAATTAATATGTGTGCATCATATAATGAAGTCAATAAGCATATGTCTGAGTGATTTACCAATAAGTGTTCAAACAATTTGATTTACCAATAAGTGCACACATTATATCAATATGTTCATAGCAATAACAATATAAACATGTTCATATTTTTGGTAATATCAAGATGTTCATATTACTCCCCCTTAAGACTCATATTATATGCACTATTATATTAAGTTCATGTTTTATGTTACACTGGTATTCTTTTCCATATTGAGTTCACATTTCTATTATAACATTATTTTTATTAAGTTCATAATTATCCTTCTCCCCTATTGTCATTATCAAAAAGAAACAGATAGTAATAACAATAGCAATCAAAAGAGTAAAAAAGAATCAAATAAATAAAGAGCTAACTTTTAATTGCAAATGAAATGTTGTCCACTACATTAGTTATTTGTAAAAAATAAAAACAAAGGAAATAAAATAAATATGCAACATGAAGGGGTAAGTTTTGACATAGAGAGGGAAGAGTTTACGCTTAAGGCTCTAGGGATGGTGGTCCTCTTTAAACCCTTGTTTTGCAGGCTCATTGGTTGTATTTGATTTAGGTGGAGCATCTCACTGGTTATCAATACTTGGCGTCGCTGGGTGCAAGTTCAACCCTTTAACTATCTAATCTATTATTTGGTTGATGTCCTTCATATCACTTTGAAGTTTTTGAACTTTTTAGTGTAAAAAGGCAGTAGAGGACTTAACTCTTTGAACAACATTGGAAAAGGTTTCCAACTACTTAAACAACTTATGATCAAAAGGAGTTAGAGATGGAGTAGATGTAGCAGGAGCACTAGTTCCAATTCCTTCTACTGTTATAACTTCTGCCCTGATTGCTTCTTCAACATCCTCATTTTCCTCTTCCTCTTGAGGAATCTCACCTTCCTTATGCATTCTCTTGATCAATCCCGAATCAAGTCTTTACAAAATCCACATGCTTAGAAGCATATTCTCATAAATGGACTCATTGTAAGGCAACTTTTTTAGCACTATGTCTTTTTCTTCAAGATCTTCCTCAGATTGGGGATAGCCTTTATGAATTTAACAATCTTTGTAATATAGTGACCCATCACAAACTTGTTGGCCTTATCCACTTGCCTATCAATCAAGAGCAAGGGAGTATTTACCTTTGTTCATTTTTCATGCACTAGAGGTAGAATAGATCAGTTATGGTGTAGTTTCCATTGGATTGACCCCTTCCATTTATGTTCCATGTGATGAACCTATAGGAAATCCTTAAGGCTTGAATTTTTATCTTAAAAGCTTTATTATTATTGTTATCATAGTAACTCCTTCCATCAGTGATGGACTTTTAAAATTGGTTAAAATCAACTTTGACAGTTAGAGGAGGCTCTGTTAATCTTGACGTTGTAACATCAAAGCACTTTGCCAAGTCATTTGGTCTGAGGGTGTACTTCTTTCCAAATAACCTAAATTTTATTGAGCCTTTTTGAGCATACACATCATAGTCATTGACTAACACCTCTAAAGTGGTGAGGAAATCTACAGTAAGTTCTAGGTAGGAGAGTTCTCTGAGATAGAAGAATAATTCCTATCCTATCCTAACCATTAGCTCTTCTACCTTTTCAGCTAGCCCATATGCTTGTATATTTTGGTAGAGTCTAGTTTGAGTGCCATTTGATTGGGTGAATGAATTTTTGATGCAATGAAACACGTAAAGACTAGTAGCAAAACTTGAGAGAAGAGAGTAGAAAGCAAAGCAACGTAGAAAGTAAAATAATTTTAGGGCTAGAGAGGGTTTAAATAGAAGTTCAATGAATTCCCCTATTTTAAAAATATGATCGTTGGGAGTGTTCAACTGTTGTTGTGATTTAGGCAATGACGGTTGGACATAACCATTAGCTTGCTCTTGCAAGTATTCTTTAGCCAATAATGGTGGTTATTCACAACAGTCATGGGATGATGAACAATAGTCACTGCAGATTCACAATAATCATCGAGACTAACAAGATCAAAATTGAGGAACTCATAAGTAACACAACAGTCATTGGGACTATTAAGAGAAACGTAATGGTCATTGGTCGTGTTTTTTCAAACAAAACTTAGTTCAAAAATAATTTTTAAAACTTAACTGATGAATGTTATTAATCAAACTCAATGATATAGCCATGAATTCAATTAACATATGGATAGTTTGATCAATATCATGCCCAATTAAAATCTTTAGCTATTGAATCTAAAGACTTTAATGGTAATCAATTCAAGTAATAATGATTACATATCTCATAACAATGATCATAAATAGATTGAAAAGAGGAAAAAGAATAACCTGTTTGAAGCTAATCTAAGGTATTTCCATCAATCATATGAAGTTCTTTTCTGATGAATTACATTATTTCATCACAAAGAGGTTTAGTAAAAATATCTACCAATTGATGGTTAGTATTAACAATATTACCATTACTAGTATGGTCTCTAAGAAAGTGATGTCTAATGTCTATATGTTTGCTCCTAGAATGTTATATGGGATTCTTGGACAAATTGATGGCACTAGTGTTATCAAACTTAATGCCAACTTGATTTACAAATACTTTGTAATCAAGAAGTTATTGTTTCATCCATAGGATTTGTGTACAACGAAGGCTAACTGCTATATACTCAGCTTTAGCAGTTGATAATGTAACTGAGTTTTGGTTTTTGCTACTCCAAGAGACTAAGCATTGGCTAAGTAATTGACATGTGCCTGAAGTGTTCTTTCTATCTAAGATACACCTAGTAAAATCAACATCAGAAAATGCATTCAATTCAAATGATGAACTATAAGGATACCAAAGTCTTAAGTTGGGAGTACCAATAAGGTATTTAAGAATGTGTTTCACAATATACATATGAGAGTCTTTAGGATTAGATTGTGTTGGCCCTTGTGCAACAAGAAATGGGGCTGAATTGGTAAGAAATTTTGAATTTTAAAGGGAATGGTTTGTTGAGCAAGAAATAAAAGAAATAAAGAAAAGTAGAACACACTAAGTTTTATAGTGGTTTAAGTAGTAAGTAACCCTGCATCCACTCCCCAATTCTTCCAATTAGGTGTTTCAATAATCTTCAATGGTGTTTTAAAGCTCACACCTAACTTTACAACTTGTGTTTTTACAAAGGCTTACAAACAACCTCACTAGTGTTTCACAAGGTTAACACTGAACCTATATAAGAGTTTTCTAAGATTCACTCTAAAACCTAAATAAGAGTTTTCTATACAAAGGCTCACTCTTAAACCCAAACCCAATGGTGTTTAATGCTCATACCAAACAATAACTAAATTACAAGAAATTGAAAGCTTAAAGGTTGAGAAATAAATTTGCAAGAGTTTTGCTAAAATGAATGTTATTCTCCTGCAGTGAAGTCTATTTGGTGGTGTATTTATAGGCTACAAGCACAAAAGAGACATTACAGACAAAACTATTTTCAAATCTCCAAAGTATGCTAAACAGATCCTATATTTATTACTTATCAAATGAAATTCGCAGTAGAGACACATTCGCGGTCGCAAGATTCATAAAACCCCATTTATGTCTAACAGCTAGTCCACATGGCATAAAACCATTGGTTCTTCAAGAATAATAGTTCTTGCATTTCTTGAGCAATAATGAAAGTTGTGGTCTCTATTTTCCTCTTTGGACATGATGCTTATTGTACAATCATCTGCTTAAATGGAGAAGTTCACCAAATTTGCAGTCATTACCATTATTTTGCTATCATGAAATTTGATGTTTCAACAGTCCTTCAGGACACCTGGCATAATATGCTTAAAGATTTGATTCCATCTAAGTGACTATAAAAGTTATGGTCATAATTCTGGATGCGACATTCACCATGAAATCATTTATATCATTAAACTCTTTTAGAGGATAACAATCGCGAGCTTTTACTTCATGATCGCAAATTAGGATGCAAATTTCAATCTTTGAGATTAAAGTTTTCATTCAAATTCCAAAGTGGTCCTAGCTAAATATTTGCAAGATCAACACTTGAAATTGACATTAGAACCTTTCAATCTATATTGTCAAAATAAAAAAAGAATTTTGACTTAGGTTGGACCAACATAGTCTAATAGACTGATATTTAACACGCAAGTAAACACTAAACATGATATCAGGTCTAGAGGCTGCGAGATAGAGTAGACTACTAATCATACCTCTATATAGCTTTTAGTCCATAATCTTACCATGTTCATCCATGCTTAGCTTTATATTGGTGCTCATAGGAGTTTTGCACAATTTGTTATTTTCCATGCCAAATCTTTTGATGAGTTACTTTATATATTTGGCTTGGATGATAAAGATTCCTTCTTTTCTTGCTTGATTTGTAGCCCAAGGAAGAATTTGAGTTCTCCCATCATGCTCATTTCAAAATCACTATTCAATCCTTTAGAGAAATCTTTACATAAGTAAACATTAGTAGCACCAAATTTGATATCATCTATATAAATTTGCACTAATAATAAGTCCTTTTTTTTTCCTTAGAAAAAAAAGTTATGTCTACCAAACCTTTGGAGAAACCTTTCTCTACTAGAAAGTTGCCCAACCTCTTATACCAAGCTTTTGGAGCTTGCTTCAAGCCATATAGGACTTTGGTGAGCTTGAACTCATCGTTAGGAAAGCAATGGCTTTCAAAACTTAGGCATTGTTTAACATACACTTTTTCATCAATGTACCCATTCAAAAAAGCACTTTTAACATCCATTTCATATAACTTGAAATTCATGTAAATGCAAATAAAAGTAAAATTCTAATAGCTTCAAGTTTTGCTATAGATGCAAAGGTCTTATTAAAGTCAATTCCCACTTCTTAGTTATAGTCTTTGGCTACTAACAGGGCCTTATTTCTAATAATAATTCCATGTTCATCAAGTTTATTTATAAAGACCCATTTAGTTCCAATAATGGAATGATTATAAGTATAGGAACTAAAGTCCATACTTTGTTCCTCTCAAATTAATTGAGTTCTTCTTGAATAGAAAGAACCAAAAGTCCATCTTTACTGGCCAAATGTATGGTTTTAGGCTCTATAAGGGAAACAAAAGCAAGATTAGTACATGCATTTCTAAAAGATTATCTAATTGTTACCCAACTTGATCGATCACTAATGATATGATCTCTTAAAAGATCTTTCTTGAAAATCTAGTCCCTTTCTAGTCGAGTTTACTCTTCATTAGGAGTAGCAAGAGATGGATCTCCGTCTCCTTTTCTTCTCATGTCTTATGGCTTGTCCATATTTTTTTAATCTTTTCCAATGTTTAGCCCACTCATAAGACCTACAAGATCATCATTATCTTATTCTTTTCTTAAAGAAGAGGGGTTGGATTCAACAAATGCAACATGCATAGACTCCTCTACAATAAGTGTTCTCTTGTTGAAGACTTTATAGCCTCTGCTGGTAGTAGAGTATCTATAAAAAATTCCTTCATTAGACTTCAAGTCAAATTTGTTAGGGTTATCTTTAGTGTTTAGAATAAAACATTTGTAACCAAAGACTTGAAAGTATGCAATCTTAGGCTTCCTATTGTTCCATAACTCATAGAGAGTTTTCTTTTAACAAAGGTCTCACCAAGACTTTATCTAAGATATAGCATGAAGTGTTTACAGGTTCAACCTAAAAATACTTAGGAAGATTGTACTCATTTAACATGGTTTTAGCCATTTTTTGAAGAGTTCTATTCTTCCTTTCTACCACACCATTTTGTTGTAGCATTCTAGGAGTTGAGAAGTTGTGTGAGATGCCATATGTATCACAAAAGCTATGAAACTTAGCATTATCAAACTTTCCTCCATGGTCACTTCTAATAAAAGAGATTTTCAAATCCTTTTGGTTTTGAATTCTCTTAGCAAAAGTCTTAAAAGCATTAAAAACAAGAATCCTTATGAAGGAGGAACAATACCCAAGTAAATCTAGAGTAATCATCCACTATAATAATACATAATGCATGCCTCTTAAGCTAGATAATCTAGTGGGTCCAAATAGATCCATGTGAAGCAATTGCAATGCTCTAGAAGAAATTACCTTATTATTGGCTTCAAATGAGGATTTGATTTATTTACCTCTTTAACATGTTTCACAAACTCCTTCTTTTGCAAACTTGATTTCAAGGTGACCTTTAACCAAGTTTCTTCTCTTTAGCTTATTTAAGAGTTCCATGATAGCATGTCTTAGCCTTATATGCCAAGTTTTGCCTTCATCCACTATAGAGACTAAACACTTTGCATTATGGTAAACGAAAGAATTTAAATCAATCATATAAATATTATGAAATCTTCTACCAATGAACAAATTTTTGTTGTTACTCATCCTTGACATATAGCCTACTTGTGGTTCAAACATAACTCTAAGGCCTTTGGTACGTAACTAACTTACATTTAGCAAATTGTGTTTGAGTCCATCAATAAGTAATACTTTATTAAGGATAGGTGAGTCATCATTCTTACCAATTTTACCTATGTTAATGATTTTCACTTTGCCATTGTCTCCAAAACACACATTTTCAAGTCCTTCAATTTTTTCCAATTGTGTAAAGAACTTCATTTCTCCTATCATTTGCTTTAAACATCCACTATCAAGATACCAATCTTGCTATCCAACTTGGGATTTCAAGTACATCTATAAAATAAAGGGAGTTATGTCTTAGGTACCTAAACCTTCTTAACTCCTAGAGGGTTAGCTCTTGCTAACTACTCATCATGCCTTATAGAATGGCAATAATGGGTAATGTGGTCATATCTACCATAGTGAAAATAGTCACCATCAAAGTGAGCTAGTGTCCTACTTTTAGGTGGAACATGTACATAATGTTCGTAAGACTTATAACTCCTTTAAGCAATGTGTCTAGGAGTGTTTCTCATGTGAGGCATCCTCTTTTTTTTTTTTTTTTATGCATGTCTATATTCATAATTGTGCCAATTTTTGTGTCTTTGCATACCTTGCCTCTTATGCTTCTATGAATGGTGCTTATAAGCATAGTTTGTTCTAGGAGAAGCATGTCTCAATTATGTATGAATGTATTGAGACTTACCCTTTGTTCCATTTATCTTGGCATTTCCCTTCTTAGAAACTTTTGGAATTCTTATAGGGTTAGGAATATTATCCTCCTTAGCCTTAACAAGGTTGTTTTAAATGAAGGAGTAGTTGAAGTAGAAGCATTGTAGCCTAATCCATGCTCAATGGATGAGATCCTTTGAACCTTAAGGACAGAGTCTAACTTCTCATTTCCTTCGGTGAACTTGTTGAGGCTTTCCTTGAGCTTAAGGTTCTTAACTATGAGAGACTCAACCTTCTTAGCTAGAGTCTCTTGTGTAACATCCCTATCTATATTCATTGGCATTATCACATGAACATATTCATTGCATAAATGATATGAAATCCCATATGAATATATGTATTAGATAAATGATCATTTAGATATATAAATTGGATAAGCACGACAATGACACATGCATCATTGTATTTGGGACACTTGAACATATATGTAATGTTTGTATAGTTGCATGGCAAATTGTTTTATGTTGTGTGCATGTTATAGCATCATAAATAATGGTGTTATAGAGCTTATTTTAAAGTATAAGGAGTATCTAGGAATTAAGCGATGGATGGAGGTGCTTAAGGAGTGAAGAAAAGGGACTAAAAGAGGAAAGTGAACTTCCAACCAATAGGAATGCAACACCATGATTTTGTCTAGTTACAATAGGTTTAAAAGTGGAATTTTTGACCTTTAGGATCAAAATACAGAACTTAGACGTGAGGTACAATAGAAGAAAGAGAGAGCAAAGGAAGAAATAAAGGAAAAAGAAGAAGAAAAAAAAGAAAAAGAAGAAGAAGAAGAGGGGAAGAATGAGCTGCCTAAGGAGGAAGCCTAAGGTTTTCTAGTTTTAGGATAATAGGTAAGTTAATTTATCTTCTTCTTAAATGAAATTAACTCCTCATGACATGTTTATCATTCATGGTTAGTGAGAATTATGAACTATTTGAGGTAGGGCTCTTGGATGGAAGTTGAAATTCAAAAGAATAAGAGCTGATTGTGTTGATTTTATTGTTAGAGAAGAATTTTGTACCCATTATTTCATAACACTAAAAGAGGAATTAGAGAATGTACAAAACATTAAATTTGTAGCTTTATGCCTCATCTAAATGCATATGAAACAGTTTTTCTTGATTTCGTGTGTGTGAGGAGTTATGGCTCCTTCATTAGGGCCGGTTCACAACCAACCGAAATCACCTCAGTCTTTTTGTTTTCTTATATTTTGATGGCCTTAGGTTTTGATTTTGAAAAAGGGTAGAACATAACATTTGTAATGTTATATCCCCTCTAAACACTTGTAAAGAATTTTGTATTGATTTGTTGTGTGGAAAGAGATATGGCTCATTGATTGTGACTGACACTATACCTAAATGAAACCTCACTTGTCTTTTAATTCTATTTTTCAAAAATTTGATAGCCATAGATTATGAATTTGGTAATGTGTTAAACTTGAAAGTTGTATATTTATATATTATCTACATGACTGTAAAATATTATTGCCAAATTTTGTATGTTTGTTGAGATATTGCCCTTTCATTATGACTTATTATCACCATGTTGAAAATATGTTCTCCCTGAGATTGGTCATTTGTTTTGGTGATTTTATAGACTGAATTAGACAATGAGCAAAACATGAACAATGTTCCTTTATATGTTGTGTAACTTTTGGTAAATCAGTTTTTCAATTTGATTTGTACAATTTGAGATATACCTAAGAATGTAAGACCTACTCAGACTGAGATAACATTGAAATAGAGCAAAATTCAAAAATTCACCCCATTTTCTGTGTGACTTATATTGGCATAAAATTTGAATATGTTGTATCATTATATGTCTAGTTTATTTGATAAAAAATAATCAAGTCATTTGGATAAGTATATCTAGAATTATTGTTATGAGAGTGTAGCAAGCTCTGGATGCCATATAAGGAAAAACATGCATAATCACTAGGTCCACTTGCATGGATCATGCCATAGTTGCATACCAAGCATTCATAATCATTTTGGCATACTTATAACCATGTATGTATCAAATGTTAGGATCTCAACACTTTGAGGAAGCCCTAGAGAGAGAAACAAACCTATCGTAAAGGTTGGTTACATCAAAAGGTGAGTAAAAATGATAATTAGATTCTAATATGTATATGTGTAATAATTTTATGATGTGATTATGTCCTATTACATGTATATGTGATTGAATTGTTACCTTTTACATATGAATACAAGTCAAGCAAGAATTATATGGTCTTAATGAGTACTTGGTATACGATTATTATGAACACTTGCATATGGAACTAAAAGGATGTTGTGACCAGCTTGTCAAACACATGCAAATTATGTGGAAGATGGACTAATATGTCCCATTGGCACATGTTATGGATCAAATGGTTCACTTGTTATATATTGGCCAATAAAATCAAATGTCACTTGAATCACATGAATTCCTGAGAGCAGTGTTTGCCTTGCAAGGTCACGACACAAAAATAAATCTATTGCACTTGCACTTGCATAGTCAATTGTTATACTTGTAATATATCCTAATGATATTCTTATGTTGGTTGTGTTATAAGAATCTGACTATTATTTTTATTCATTGAGTTGAGACTCACCAAATCACAAATTTTTTTTTCAGATACTGAAGCATAAGATTGGACATTTTGGTGCTTAGGGTTTTACATTGAGACACGTGGACCACAGGTCATCGGCTGAATTTTAACTCTCTCTCTCTCTCTCCTTATGTCATGTGCATACATGTAAATAAGAACCAGTTTATAGTCACTAGCCTTGAAAATATATGTACATTAAATACATGTCGGATTGTGTGTGCATAATGAATAAAACCTTTATGCATATATATTTTGGACATGAATGCTATGAGTTTTGTAAATGAAAATGGTCATTACATCTTGACCCTTAGCATAATCTTTTAAAGATTTATTCTCTTTTTTAAGAAAGGAAGTGCTAGACTTAAGAGTCTCAACTTTCATAGTGAGCTTAGTGATTATAAAATATAATTCATCTATAGAGTAGGAATCAAAAGGATTTACCTTTTTGTCACCATCACTTTCACTTTCATTGATGGATGATTGTTCACTTAAGGATTCATCTGATTGCTCCTCGATTGCCATAAGATAAAGGTTAGCTAATTATTTTCTTGTGTTCATCCTCATTAGGTTTGAAGTCACTAATATCATCCCAAGTAACTTTATACACTTCCTTTCTTTTCTTGGAGGTGTGTTTTATAATAAGAACCTTGGTCTTCTTGATCTTGGGACAATCTAATTTTATATGCTTCTTCTCATTGCATCCATGGAAAATGAGTTAACTCTTACTATTTCTCTTCTTGTATCTCTTTACTCTTTTATTTTTTTTGGTTTAAGAGGAATCTCTTTACTTTATTCGTGATAAGGGCAAGATTCTGATCTTCATTACTATCTTCATCATCAGTAGAAGGGGAATTAGTAAATAAAAAGTAGATAAAGATTCAGAATGTAACTCTTTGGCATTCAGTGTTAAGTCTTTGTTTCTCATTCTTATATCTTATGTTGGCTTTTCGAGAGTAATTTCATAAGCCAATAGCTTTTTCATAAGCTCATTAAGTGATAGGGCTTCCATCTTGTTGGCTTCCTCTATAGTTGTATTTTTATCTTCCCACTTATCTTTGGAAAGTGATCTTAGAATTTTTGCTACCTTGTCGTCATTTGAATAGGACTTCCCTAAAGTTTTAAGAGTGCCCACAATATTTGTAAATTTATTATACATCTGAGTAATGGTTTCACTAGGTTGATATACAAATGTTTCATGCATGTATGTGTGCATTTGTATCTTTTTCTTCTTAACTTCATTGGTTCCTTCACGTTAAGTTTACATTGTGTCCCATATTTCTTTAGTTGATGTACACATTTACAACTTAGCATACATAGATTTATGGATTGTGCAAAAGAGAACATGCATTACTCATTTATTCTTTAAGTTAGCCTTCTTCACTTCAGCAGTTCATTCACTTTTGGGCTTCGATATAAGAACTTCTCTAACTAGTTTTGTGGCAACTTCTCTTCCTTTTTCAATAATGTCCTACAAATCAATGGTTTCATTGTCAAGAAATATCTTCATGCGATTCTTTCAATACCTATAGTCATTTCCTCTGAAGAATGGTGGCTTGTGGATGGATTATGATTCTTCATGACTTGTCATGATCTTTGCTCTAAGCAATTAAGCTTTGATGAAAAGACTAACCCTAATACCAATTATTAGCCTTTGGTGCCTTAGAAAGGGGGGGTTGAATAGGGCAATGACAAGTAATTGAAAATAAAAACTAAGTGGCAATGATAAGTAATTGAAAATAAAAACTAAGTGCCAATGACAAGTAATTGAAAATAAAAACTAAGTGTGGAAACAATGAAAAACCATGACAAGAGATTTATAGAGGTTCGACATAACTTGCCTACGTCCTCTCCTCTAGTATTCCCACTAGAGCTTTCACTATCAAGATAGCTTCAGGTGTTATCAATTACCTTTACAATAGTAGTTTTTGAGTACTACTAAGTTGTTACAAGTAGACTTATCCCAAAGTATTTTTCAGATACTATCTTAAACCTTCCATAGAGTATGGTATTTATATCTCTTAAGATTTCCTAACCAAGGGTTTCCTTAAACAAAAATTACAACTTTAAAAATGAGGATAACATTCTTACTCAAACAATAAAACATTTTAAAGTGCACTAACAAAGTATGTTTGATTTGGTTGAGAGAAAGTCTATAAAGCTTATTCTTTAAACTCTATTTTTAAAGATAACACTTCTAAGTTTTAATAATGATCTTCTTTTTATTACTAAATCACTCTTGATTCACCCTTTTTATTTGAAAATAACTTTCATAATAAAATATTCACTTAATAGAACATTTTCGCTATTTGTTTCTATCGAGAGTGGGTCTTTTTGTAGGTTGAAACAGTGAACTAGTTGTTAGAAAGTAGGTTGTCACCTCATATCACAATTGTAGACACTCAACGCCTATTGAAAATTCTCCATGTTTGTTGTTAAGTCATAAACCATTATTGATATCTTGAACATAGGTGATTGTTAAGCAAAATAAAACATCAACCGTCATTGGTACTGACGAAATGCCCATTGGAACTAGTTGTTAAAGAGAAGTTTGCCTTGACACTCCTCTTTTGACTTTCTCATTTGTTTATTCAACTAATGTTCAATGGCTATTGGGAATTCTCAACACTTCTTGGACTTCAACCTCAATCCCTATTGAGATTTAAATAATGCCCATTGTAGATTTCTAAGAAGATGTGAACTTGATGCTCTATTTTTCAAGATCTTCAACACTTAAGTGGTTGTTGATGAACTTTCAATACCCATTGAAAAACCCTCAACACCTATTGCGTTATTAAGAGTATCTCGTTAGAGGGTTTAGAAACTTTTGCCTAAACTAAAGAGTTTTTCACTGCTCATTTTGAGATCTTAAGAGTTTTGCTTAATTAAGTCATTTGGTCCAATTCCTATTGCGAAAATGCAACACATATTTAGAAATCAAGAACCACGCACATTGTGAAATTTCAACGACCGTTGCGAAGTTCAATATCCATAGTCCATGTGATTGAGTTATCCAATGCCTGTTGTAATAGAAGACATTGCCTGTTTGGAGATCTAGAAGACTTTGCTCATGTTAGGGTGATGCTCCAATGCCTGTTATTGTTCCTTCAATGCCTGTTGTTACATTCACAATGCCTATTGAAGCATGGCAACACCCGTTGGACTGTCAAACTTAGTTTACTTGATCTTTACTCCCTAAGACTTAACATAACTCTTTCCCCTATTATCATGGTATAATGAATTGATATACCTATAAGAATTTGATGTACCTATAAGAATTAACATAGATAACTTATACAAAGGTTACCCCTTAGATGTGTTTTTCATCATCAAAACAAAGCTTGAAACCTAAAGGTTCATCAAAAATCATATACAAGCAATTATAACCATAGTTAATTTCACCTTGTGTTTGTTATTATCAAAATAAGAATTAAGAACAAGGCATTGTATAATTTGAATAAATGAAAAAGGGATTTTCCATTGCATTTAGATAAGTTAGATTAATAGAAAAAAAAGTTTTCTATTGCATCATCAAATATGAAGTACTAATTAGAACTAATCAAAATCAAACTCTATAAAGGAGACACATTTCTATCATTTAGGTTTCATTAGATGTCATATAATTAAGGGATTAAATTATATTGATAAATTTTTTACTAAAAGTTAGATTAAACCAGCTTCACCATTTCTAACGATATTGATTTTTCATGATGTGCAAGCTAGGTACCAATCATGATCTCTAAATATGAGTTAATCAAGTAATGAATTGATGGTAAATTAAATTATTTCTTTTATCTAATTAATAGTTAATTTAATAATGATGAATTATATTTATTGTAAAATAAGTTAGGAAACATATAGAAGTCACACATAACTGGACTAAAGTGGTAAATTAAAATGGATTTAGTATGACTTAATTATAGAGGCTTTCTTTAAATTTAGTTACTTGTAACTATTTAATAAATATAAATACCAAATTATAATTTGACCATATTGGTCGAATGCTCCTAATAAGATTTGGGTTTGAAAATTTTTATATGCGCTTAAGTTAACCTTAGGATCAACAATCCCATGCATAATTATTCTAAAAGACAAACTATGTGTTTGAGTGTAACTAGTTGAACATTAGTCGTCCCTTCTCTCTCCTATTCAACCTAGGTAAGCCATTTAGATTCCTACTCTTTGGTTTGTATGGATACATTATAGACGTCATACATATCTTGGTATGCGTGACTATGGTTTGCTATAACTCTATTAGGAGTTAGGATTCATCAACTAGGTATGATTGTCATAACCTTTTAAGTTAACCTTAGGATCAACAATCCCATGCATAATTGTTGTAAGAGACAAAATGTGTATTTGAGTGTAACTAGCTAAACACTAGCCCTCCTTTATCTCTATCATTCAACTTGGGTAAACCATTTGGATTCCTACTCTTTGGTTTTTATAGATACATTATAAAGGTCATGCATATCTTGGTATAGGTGACTATGGTTTGCTACAACTCTATTAGGAGTTAAAATAAAATAAAATAAAAAAGAAAAAAGGTTGAAAGAGCCATTAACTAGGTATGATTATCATAACCTTTATGTTAGGTTAATTAGGAATTTCCAATAATGGGATGAACCAATAATTATGGAATAATCTTCAATGCTTGTTAAGTGAAAATTGAAGTTAAGCAACTTACTATAAAAAAAAAAAAAAAAAAAAAAAAAAAAAAAAAAGTAGATTAA
>CATIWR010067922.1:0-26742 GCA_949677035.1 Omphalea diandra | reverse complement strand
ATCGTTGATGACCTTGTATCTGTGGATTCCCTTATAGAGGAGCATTTGACAGTTGAGCCTTGCAATGAACATGTTCAGAGCTGTGATATTGTTGCCTTCAACAAAATCTAAGAACAATGCTTATGTTCTTAATGTTCTACTAATTCTAGGGTAGCCATTTTGGCATCTGTCGTTTTACTGTGCTTTTTCTTTTTATTGTTTACTTTTGCCAAAATTTTTCTAGAAAAAGATAAAACTGTTTTTCTTTTTATTGTTTACCTTTGCCGAAACTTTCCTATGCTGCTGCTTGTTTCTGGATTGCTGAAGAGTTGAAAAAGATAAAATCTTAAAATATCTAGGGACTTTTTTTCCATTTTTCTTGGCAGTTAGGCTACTTGGATTAATTGAGAGGATATCTATAATTATGTCATATTTACGTTAACGGTAACGTCTGTAGTGCATGATGATATATGCATTCTTTGTGAGAGTCCCAAATAATTTTCATCTCCCTTTTCATACTAACAGCATTTGTTTATTTATTTTATTTTCCTTTGAGGCTGAACGGAACTCTATAATATATTCAGAATCTAGCAAATCAAAAGTCACGGCGTTAGGGGCGATTAAATATGATTTTGGACCAGTTATTTGAAGATAATTAGAACTAAATTGAAAAATTGGTATTTAAAAAAATCAAATAATTAGGAGTGGTCACTTATATTGTCACTTAAATCATTTGTTTCAAATCAGGCAAAAAATTGATTCTGATTCACTTTCAATTGTCAGTTTTATATTGATTCTAATTCACATAAATTGTCTTTTTAAAACAAAAATTTTTTTATTTATTATTTTTATAATTTAGTCCGATTGAGATTGATCAGTTGATTAATAATCAAATTAAAATTTAAATAGAATCAACTAGAATAAAAATTAAATTAAATTAAATTGAATTCAAATTTTCAATAAAAAATTTTTAAACTATATCAACAATTTAGTCTAATTAGAATAAACTTGCAAAAGAACGTTGTTGGAGGGCTGCCTGCAGTCTATTACGGAGACAAGGTCTCTCCTTTGCATGTTCCAATTTCACAAGAAATTTCTCTCAATTGAGTTCATTATGTAAAATGGTGAGCCATCTGATTAGATTGATTCATTATATATAATGGTGGGCCATCTCATTAGAAGAGATTTATATAATACATTTTAAGTGTGAAATTATAAAAAAAAAGTTCAAAACGTAATTAATAAAATAAGAAAATTATATAAATATTCTTTTTCTAATTGGTCAATTTACCAAATTTTACATGATAAACTCAATTTATATTAGAATTTTTCTTATGCCACACACATACTTTTTTTTTTCTTAACTTCAAAATTTTATATCTTCTTATTTTTAAAATTTTTATGTATATAAAGAATCATTGAAAAAGATTATAAAATATATTATTTTATAAAATTTTATTTATGAAACATAAATTAAAATATGTAAAATTAATTGACAATTAACACGCGCGCGGGCACACACACTCTATATATATATATATATATATATATATATATATATATATACTCAGTCAATATATCCTTCATTTGAAGATTAATTATATTAAGAATATTAATTTTCTAGTGAAACTCCTTAAATGTTTAAAATTTTTTTGCGATTTGAATTAAATTGATATTAATTAATATAAAGACTCATAATTAAGAACTTAGAGTCATATAAATACAGATCCTACATAATAAAATTTCAAACCCGTGTTTCAATATTAGATTCATTTAGGAAATTATAATAAAAAAAATTAAAGTAAAACTTTTTCAGTTCTACTTTGGTTTTTAATCAAACACTTCTTACAATAAAATACTTCTAAGCTCTCTTAAGGCAATGAAAAAAAAAATCCAATTATCAATTAAATTTTAAAATCTTTATTAGTAGGAAAAACTAAAATTAGAGAATATATAATTTAATTTTGGAGACCATTTTAAATAAAATTTAAAATTGAATTGAAGGAAAAAAGTATTATAATAATTATTTATACTATTACTATCACAATTACTGCTAATAAATTAGGTTGAAATCTCCAACTTTATTTGAGGAATCTTTAATGCCTGTCAAAAAAATTTTGCAATCACAAAATGTTTTTCATGGTCAAGACTCCTATCTCACAATTGTGATTTTCGAATATGTCTAACAACTAGTTGACATGTGACATTTTTCTAGTGGATCCTTGACTAGTCATTCCAACAGTTTTCTGACATATAAAGGTCTTGGTTGCGATATCTAATTTTTAGTCGTGATTGTCATTTTGCATCTCAGAGCATAGTTGCAATTTCAGACACGTATTAGCTTGCCTATTTTTATCACTTGAAGATCTTGAGTTGCGATTTCAAATTAATTTTCTCGGTCATGACCCTTTTGTCTTGGTCGTGATTCATAGGTCTAGTTTATATAATTATAGTTTTTGCAAACTTTTGATACTCCAATTTATTCTCACCTTTTTTTTTTTTTTTTTTTTTTGCAAAATCAATATATAATAAGCACATTAGTCACCTTCAATCTAATTGTCAAATTCAAAAATATAGTTTGACCAAGTTAATTACCCAACTTATGTCAACAATCTCTTCCTTTTTTATTTTGACAATTTAAATTGATTTTTTAAAGGAAAATAAGTTATTTTATAGTAACAAAACATATAATCTCATTTTGAATATTATGGGTTCATTTAAAAAGTTTATTCTCCCTCAATTTGAGCTCCCCCTTAATATGTGATCACTTTTTATTTTCCTTTTTATATACTCTTCTCCCCTTTTGTGAAGATCCAAAAGAAGAAGAGAATTGAACACAAGTAAAACAATATTCACAATCATAGAAATCATTCAATAATAATAAAAATAATAATAATAATAAAGGGTTAAATACTCTGACCTAGGTTTTTGCCCTGTTATACTACTTAGTCCTCCACTTTTTAAAATTATACTAAAATATTCATGCATTTTACTTCTATTGTACTATATTACAATTCTATTAAGTTGATATAAAAAGTATATGATACCTTTTATTTTCATTTGAATTTTTATTTTATACCCACCACCACACCACCCTTCAAACACTCAAAAGCATAAACAATCAAATTTCAACATAAATAATAATGAAAATAACAAGATCAAAATCTCAAAACAATTACATAATTATTTCTAACAATAAATGAAAACCTATATAACCCATAAATGAACACCCACATAATCAATATAATTGAAAATAAAATTAAAGTCAAGTACATGAAATCAAACAACGAAACCCAGCTAGAAATTGATATATTAACCCAAAAATCAGAAAACTATAGTAATCAATTCACAAATGAAAAGGTTGCAACTTTTCAGTATAAAGCCTAAACCCAAATCTAGAAATTAGCCAAAACCATTAAAGATTATGAAATTGAGGAAGTAAACAAATATTGGAATTCCTTTCACAAGATTATCAAACTCAACAATTATCAATAATCAAAGTATGGCTTCGAACCATTGCCACTAACCATTTTGTAATCTCTATTGGATCTTGACTCCAACTTTAATGAGGGAGGCTATTATCATTGAATAGATTTGAAGGAAGTGGGATTGAGGCTTTTGCTCTTCATATGCAATTCAATGCTTCTTGCACTGAAGGAAAGTGAAAGTAAAGAAAGAGAAGATTGGTTAGTCATTACTGATAAGAAAGGAATCAAGCATGGTGGGTGCTTTACAATCTAGGGTTTTTATAATTTAAATAATAGCAACAAAAATTGTTAGATTTTGTCGTCCCTTGGTGCCCTAGAAGGGGGGTTGAATAGGGTAATGGTGAGTAATTAAACATAAAAACTAAGTACAAAAATGAATGAAGAATTAAGATACCAGATTTATAAAGGTTTGACACAACTTGCTTACGTCCTCTCCTCTAGTATTCTCACTATAGCCTTCACTATCAAGATAACTTAAGGTGCTATCAACCACCTTTACAGTAGTAGTTTTCAAGCACTACCAAGCCATTACAAGTAGACTTATGGGTGCTACTAAAACCTTATCCCAAAGTAGTTTTCAAGTATTATCTTAAAACTTTCACAAAGTATGGTTTTAAGATCTCCTAACCAAGGGTTTCCTCAAACAAAATATAACTTTAAAGATGAGGAAAACTCTCGCATTCAAACAATAAAACACTTTGAAGTACACTCACAAAGTATGTTTGATCTGGTTGAGAGTGTTGAGAGAATATCTGGAAAACATGTTCTTCAAACTCTATTTCAAAGATAACACTTGCAAGTTTTAAACAATGAACTTCTCTTGATTGCTACATCACTCTTGGTTCACCCTTTTGATTTGAAAATAGCTTTCACAATATAATATTCAATTAATAGAATATTTCTCTTTTTGTTTCTGTTGAGAGCGGGTCCTTTTATAGGTTGAAACAAAGAACTAGTCATTACAAAGAAAGCTGTCACTTCATATTACAGATGTAGACATTCAATGCCTATTGGGAATTCTCCATATCTGTTGTCAAGTCATCAACCATAATTGATTTCATGAAAATGGGTGGTTTTCAAGCAAAATACAGATTCAATGGTTGTATGTACTAATGAAACTCTAATTGGGACTAGCTATTGGAGAGAAGTTTGTCTTAACTTTCCCCATTTGACTTTCTTATTAATTTTTTCAACTAAATTCAATGGTTGTTGGATATTCCCAATGCCTGTTAGGTTTTAATATCAACCCTTGTTGAAATATGAATAATGGTTGCTGTAGATTTCTAAGAAGGTGTGAACTTGATGTTGTTGGTGAACTTCTAATGCCCGTTGAATATTGAGAGTGCCTCATTGGAGGGTCCATAAACATTAGCTCAATCTATGGAGCTTTTCTAATTCTCATTGGTAAGATATAAAGCCTGTTTCGAGATCATCAGATTTTTGCTCAATTTAAGTCAATTGGTCCAACACCTGTTATGAAAATGCAATGTCTATCGAGAGATAAAGAACCACAATCTTTGTGAAGTTCAATATGCATATCTCATGTGGAGTTATCCAATGCCTATTGTAGTAGAGGACAACGCTTGTTGTGAGATCATAAGACTTTGCTCATGTTAGGGTCATATTCCGATGCCTGTTGCTAGAGTCACAATACCTGTTAAATTATGGCAACACCTGCTAGACTGCCAAGCTTAGTTTACTTAATCTTTACTCCTTAATACTTAACTCTTGTTCCTTAATCTTTACTCCTTAATACTTTTTATACTCCAATTCATTAAACCATGATGAATGGAGAAAAAGTTTCCAATCTTAACTCTTTCTCCATTCATCATGGTTTAATGAATTGATGTACCTAAAAAAATTAACACAGATAACTTGGACAAAGGTTAGCTCTTAGATGTGTTTGTGATCATTAAAACAAGACTTAGTTCAACATTCTCCCCCTTTTTTGATGATAACAAACAATCTATCAAAGTCAATCAATCTTACAAAACCAATAAGTGTACATCATGTAAAGTCAATCAATCCTTAACTCCCCTTTAAGCATATCAATATGTTCAAACTCCCCCTGTAATATGGGTTTCTCCTTTAATAAGAGATCATCCTTGGCAATATTTTCTAATATTTTGCTCATATTACTCCCCCTTAAGCTCATATTATATGCACCATTATATTAATTCTCTCCCTTTGTCATTATCAATAACAATGGAATATAAAGCATATAGAAAGAGAATATAGACAAAGTGTTAACATTTCATTACAAAAGTAATGTTGTCCAATGCATCAATTATTTTTTAAAACAAGGACAAAAAGAAATAAAACAAACTATGCATCCTAAGGAAGTAAGGTTTAAGAGGGAAAGGTATGAGTTTGATCTTAAGGTTCCAAGGAAGGCTGAAGTTTTAAGAGGTGCTATTGAATCTCGTGCTCTGTTGGATCCTTAGACCCTTGTTCCTTAGGCTCATCTATTGCATCTGGTTCTTTAGAAGGAAGATCTTTGGGATCTTGACTAGTCTCAAGTGGAACCTCTTGCTGCTTTTCAGTACTTGGAATCCCTAGTTGCATATTTAACCTTTTTACTATCCAATCTAGTGTTTGGTTCATGTCTTTCATCTCTATTTGAAGTTTTTAAACTTTATGGTGGAAAAAGGTGCTAGAGGACTTAATTCTTTAAATAGTAATGGTTTCCAATTGCTCAAACACCTTATGATCAAAGGGAGTAAGAGATGAAGCAGATGTAGTAGGTGTAATAGTTCAAATTCCTTTTAATGTTGTAACTTCTACCTTGACAGCTTCTTCAACATCCTTATTTTCCTTTTCCTCTTCCTTTTGAGGAATCTCACCGTCCTTATGTATCCTTTTGATCAATCAAGTATCAAATCTTTATAAGATCCCTTTGCTTAATAGCATATTCTCACAAACAGGCTCATTATAAGGCAGCTTTTCTGACACTATTTTTTTCTTCAAGCTCTTCTTTAGTTTAAGGGATTGATTTCATAAATTTGCAATCTTTGTGATGTAGTGAGCCATCACGAATTCATTTGCCTTGTCTACATGCCCATCTATTCTTTGCATCAAGAGTAAGTGAGTATTCACCTTTTATTTGTTCTTCATGCATCAGAGGTAGAAAAGATTTGTTATGGTGCAATTTCCATTATATTGGCATCTTTCATTAATGTTCCAAGTGATAAACCTATGGACAATCCTTAAAGCTTGATTGTTGATCTTAAAAGCCTTGTTGTTGTAGTTACTTCATCCATTAATGATGGACATCTAGAACTAGTTGACGTTAACTTTGAAGGTTAAAGGAGGCTCTGTGAGTCCTTTATTGGATGCATCAAAGCACCTAGCTAAGTCACTTGGTATTAACGTGTACTTCTTCTCAAATAGCCTAAACTTTATTGTGTCAATTTGAGCATATACTTCATAATCACTGCCTAACACTTCCAGGGTTATTAAGAACTCCTTTGTCAACTCTAGATAAGAGGGTTCCCTGTGATGGTAAAACAGCTCCCATCCAATCTCGACCATTAACTCCTCAACTTTTTTTAACCAGTCCATACCTTTGCAGGTCGTTCCACTCTAAGAATTTTTCACCTCCAAGATGTCTCTTCAATAATTTTAGAGCTAATTCAAATTCTTTTCACTTTTGAGATGAAATTGTTGAACCGAAAGAGGGGTTGAGGGTATGAGAGTGTACTCTATTTTGGTGGTCTTCCCTTCTGTTGGAATGAGTGGCAGATGAGGCAACCCAATAAGGGAGGTGAATTGGGTTGTAAATAAAATAAAACATAAACACAACAGAAGTAAATAACATAAATCAACATAAGGATTTTATAGTGGTTCGACAACATGCCTATTCCACTCCCTAAGTTTTCACTTAGGCCTTTTTATTCTTTTTCCAAGCTTAAGAACAAAACCTTTCCTTTTTTAGGCTAAGGAAGAACCTTCCCTTTTATAGGCTCAAGGACAACCTTTCCCTTAGTATTTTTTTAGGCACAATACCAACCTTTACAACCACTAGCAAGGATAGATCCAAACAGTGTCAATGCCTTTCAAATAGGCATCAAATATGCTATTAGTACTCAAGAAAACCTAATATCAAAAAGAGTAACAAAAAAAATTCTCGCTCTACCTAAATGCAAAAACAACACCAAAAAGGTTTGCACAAAGACTTGCTAAAATGTTTACAAGTTGTTAGGCCAGATCAATGCCTATTGTGAAACTTCAACGCCTATGATGAGGTCTAGTATAGCTTAACTTGGAGAACTTTTCTAATGCCTGTTGCAAAGGGACAATGCTCGTTGCAAGGTCCAGAAGACTTTGACAATTTGCAACTTACAATCAATATCCATTGTTCATCCTTTAATGCCCGTTGAATGACCTAACACTCATTGCACAGGGACAATGACCATTGCAAGGTCCAAAAGACTTTGGGGCATCTATAACACATCTTCAATGCCTATTGTATGATTGCCAATGCCCGTTGGAGATTTTTAATGTCTATTGAACTTGCACAATGCCTATTGAACTTATTTTAACCTTTTAATGTTTGTCAAGTCTTGGGGTCACATGTTCTCCAAACATTCTCTCCCTAGAATTCACAAAAATTTCCCTTTTTAATGTTTGTTAGGTTTGTTGAAATCATCCAAAAACTCTAAAGTACAATATTAGAACTTCTTTTGATTTTGTTGTAGTTTTGTTATCATTCAAAACACATCATTCAAAGTAGAGGAGTTAGTACAATATCTTCGGGTCACATATTCTTTAATATTCTCCCCTTAACATTCACAATAATTTCCCCCTTTTTGATTGATGACAAAACCAAGATGTTTTGATAACAAAAATACAAGACTTAAACACACAAAGTATTCCAACTGTTAAAACACAAAACTATAAATAAGATACCAATGCATACCAATCAAAATACATATCAATTAAAATATCCACACAAGGTTTGACACTAATTCAACACAAGTTTTGATACCAATTCAAAATATAAAGCTTGATATCAAATATACCACATAAGATACCAAATGTTAGATGTTAAAAACAAGGATGATACCAAGTGTTAGGCTCTGAACATAAGTGATACCAAATGAAGAAATCAAATCATCCAATCAAAGAATGCAAAATTTTTCCCCCCTTTTTATCATCATGACTAAAAGATATACAAAAATTCTCCCCTTTAAAAAATTATTACTCCCCTTACAAGCATACAAACATTCTCTTTCTAAAATCTAGTCCAACTTCCTTGAAATAAACATAATGCAAAAATACAAAACACTTAGTAAAGGTAAACTCCCCTTATCTTTATGTTTTCTTCTGACGAATCACCTAAGATATTCAAACACAAATTTAGTTTATATATTACATGTTCTCTCGATAAATTGAGGAAAGCAAGAAAGGAAGGGTAGTTGCTAGAGATTCCTAAAAATAAAACTTCAAACTAATACCATTGATGGTTCATAAAATAAACTCTACCACAACAAACACATATTAAATAAAACAAAAGGAGGGATGCAAATACATTATAGTTAATGATACCAGTATTTTCCAAAAATACAAATCTTTTTCAAAAAAAAATTCAACTCCTCTTTAAATTCTACAACTCTAATCACCATTTGATTCTCCATTTTGAGCAGAGGGTGAGGATCTTCCAAACCTATAAAATTAAACTTTCTTTAGTACTCATTTTCTCTTGGATCTATGGGGGTTAGCAATATAAACAAGCTCAACTCTTAACCTAGCATAACAAAAGTATACTTTATGGCCATAATTTCCATAATAAAAGCATTGCCAAACAAATGCTTTCTTCAACTCTTGTGTAGAACAAGTATGAGGTGCCTAACAAATGAAGAAACCTTTACATTCTTAACATGGCTAGCTCTATAAATAAAGGCATGATTTACCTTTGGCTTGTGAGAGTGAGGGTGTCATCAATTATGATTATGCACATGTGATTTTAGATGAAAGTGATGAAGTTCTAGCTTTGGCAGAAGCTCTCACAAACTTAGGCTGTGAAGTGGAAGGTTTAGAATGATCAAAGCCTAAGTCATGTTTATCTCTTGAAGTCTTTTAAGAGTCCAAAATAAGATCAATTTTTTCTTTTCCTTTTGTAAAAAAGGCAAGTGAATCTTTCAAAGTTGAGATCTATTTCTCAAAACTCTCATTTTGAGAAGATAAAATTTTATAAAATTTCTTTTCTTGGTTCAAAACCTCATTTTCCTTTTGCAATAGCTCAAAACTTTTCTTTACTTCTACCAATTCAGTTTTCAAGATTTTGTTTCTTTCAAAACTTTTATCAAGATCATTGTTAGTAGATTTTAGACTATCAATATGATTTTCAATACTAAACATGTTTTTTAACTCTTGATCATCCTCATCCAAATCATTATCGAAAGAATTAGGACATATTAGTTTTGAAGAGCTCTCCTCTAAGGCTATGAAGTAGAGATTGGTTCTTTCGTTTATTCTCATGCTTAGTTCTTCTTCATCCTCATTTGGTTCAGATGCACTAGAGTCATCCCAAGTGACTTTATAGGTTTTCTTCATCTTTATGTCCTTCTTCTCAGCTCTAAATTTTAGGCAATCTGCTTTCACATGACCAAACCTTCCACATCCATAACATTCAATCTGCTCAAGCTTGCCTTTGCCCTTTTTCTTCAACATCCTTCTGAATTTATTTATTAGGAGGGCTATCTATTCTTCATCATCTGAGCTATGGAATTTGGAAATAGCTTTGAGTGCTATCATAATTGTCTTCTTATTTGCATCCTCAAATGTGGACTGAGCTTCTCTATATGCTCATCTCATAGTCAATGAGATTTTCCAACAGCTCATAAAGTGGCATGGTCTTTAAATCCTTTGAATCCTTGAGAGAGGTGACCTTGCTAAGCCACTCCTTAGGCAAACACCTCACAACTTTCTTCACAAGTTCCTCATTAGTGAATGTCCTCCCAAGAGCCTTCATTTCTCTAACAATCTAAATGAACCAATCATACATTCTTGAGATTATTTCATCAGACTTCATAAGGAAGGTTTTATATTAAAAAATGAGGGTCTCTATCTTATTTTCCTTAACTTGATTTGTTCCTTCATGTGTGGTCTCTAAGGCCATCCAGATTTCCTTAGTAGTAAACTTCATGCTCACCTTGTTGTACTCACTTCTGTTTAATGCATAAAAGAGCATATGGATGGCATTGTCATTGTTAACAACTTGCCTTTTTTCTTGATCAGACATCTCATTAATGTCATTTTCTATTTGAGTCCCATCAACAAGTGTTTTCATTAGAGTGTATAGACCTTTCTCTATAATTCTCCATGACCCAATAGATTTAGATATGAGAAAATAATGCATTTTGCTCTTCCAATACTGGTAATTTTTTCCATTGAAGAAGGGAGGTCTCACCACTAATTGTCTTTCTGGTCCATACTCATTTTTGGCTACCATGATCATGTTCCTCTTGCACTTAAACTTTAAAAGAGGTTAGAATCTTATGCCTATTGTTGTAATAAGTGACAGATGAGACAACCCAAAAAGGAGGGTGAATTGGATTGTAAATAAAAACAAACACAAGCACAAACATAGTAGAAGCAAATAACATAAATCAACATAAGGATTTTATAGTTGTTCGACAATGTGCCTACTCTACTCTGTAAGTTTTCACTTAGGCCTTTCTATTCTTTTTCCAGGCTCAAGAACAAAACCTTCCTTTTATAGGCTAAGAAAGAACCTTCCCTTTTACAAGCTCAAGGGTAACCTTTCCTTTGGTATTTTTTAAGGCACAATACCAACCATTATAACCACTAATAAGGATAGATCTAAGTTGTATCATTGCCTCTCAAATACGTAACAAATACACTATTAGTGCTCAAGAAAACCTATTCTTAAAAAGAGTAACAAAAACAATCCTTACTCTACACAAATGCAAAAGTAACACCTAAAAGGTTTGCATAAAGACCTGCTAAAATGTTTACAAGTTGTTCACAAAGTTTCTTCAAACTTTCTTTTAACTTTTTTAGTTTATAAAAATGCTCCTTATATAGCAAAACTCCAAAACTAGCCATTAGAGTAGTTGATGCTCAATTTGATAGCTTTTCTACAAAACTAGCTGTTAGAGATGACAATATCCATTGTTCTTCATCAACCCTTGTTGAACTTGTAACGGTTACTTCCAACACCTGTTGATCATTATTCAATGCTCGTTGGCTTTGATTAAAACACTTGTTGGAGCAAAAATAATGTACATTCTTCATTTCCAAAAAGCTTAAACTTGGTGCTCTATTTTTTAAACTTTGCATAGTTATTTTCCATGCCTATTGAGCAATACTCAATGCCCACTAGAAACTCCTTCAATGTCTGTTAAGAAGGGCCAATGCCCATTTCAAGTTTCGAAAGCTTTAGTTTAGGCTTGGACACTTTGCCAACACCTTTTGTAAATATGCAATGCCTGTTGCTAGGCTAGATCAACGCCCGTTGCAAAACTTCAATGCTCATGGTGAGGTCCAGCACAACTCAACTTAGAATACTTTTCTGACGATTGTTGCAAAGGCACAATGCTTGTTATGAGGTCTGAAAGATTTTAGCAATTCATAGTTTCCAATCAACGTGCATTGTGCATCCTTCAATGCTTGTTGATTGATCCAATGCCCATTGTAAAGAGACATTACCTCTTTGTAAGGTCTAAAAGACTTAGGGCATCTTCAACACATCTTTAATTCTCATTGCATGATTGCCAATACCCATTAGAGATATTTAATGCTTGTTGAACTTGCACAACACCTATTGAACTTATTTTGACCCTTTAATGTTCATTGGGTCTTAGGGTCACATGTTCTCCAAATATTCTCCCCCTAGCATTCACAACAATCTCCCCCTTTAACATTCGTCAGGTTTGTTCAAATCATCCAAAATACTAAATTACAAATATTAGAACTTCTATTGGTTTTGTTGTAGTTTTGTTATCCTTCAAAACACATCATTCAAAGTAAAAGAGTGAGTCCAATGTCTTGGGGTCACATGTTCTCTAAATATTTTCCTTTTGATATTCACGACACTTTCCTTTTTGAATATTGGCTAGTTTTGGATTTCCTTTTTTGTTGTGAGT
Source organism: Omphalea diandra (assembly GCA_949677035.1). NCBI lineage: Eukaryota > Viridiplantae > Streptophyta > Magnoliopsida > Malpighiales > Euphorbiaceae > Omphalea > Omphalea diandra. The sequence goes on along the minus strand of CATIWR010067922.1, from coordinate 14,165 downwards.
CTAGGGTTGAAGTTTTTGCAACTCATTTCTTTTGCTGAGCCAATATTGAAGACAAATTCTCTTCAATTTTAGAGCTTAAGGTAAAGGAAGGTTAGGGGTTTTTCCTAGCAGATTGCTTATATCTTTTGATGGAATCTAGTTTGGGTGTCATTTGATTATGTGAATGAGTGTTTGATGAAAGGAAATATACAAAAATTTATAGTAGAAATTAAGTTAAATGAGTAGAAAGCAAAGAAAAGCATAAAGTAAAATGATTTTAAGGTTAGAAGGGGTTTAAATAAAAGTTCAATGAGGTCCCTTTTTTTTAAAAAAATGTGATCGTTAGGAGTGTTCAACAACTATTTCCAGCAAAACAACAACTAATGGTTTACTTTTGCAAGTTCTTCACCCCACAATGATAGCTGGTTCGCAATGGCTATTGGGTGATGAACAACAGTCATTGGAGATTCATAATGATCATGGAGACCAACATAATCAAAAACAAGAAATCACAAGTAAGACAATGGTTATTGGGAGAAACACAATTGTCATTGGCCATGTCTTTCAAACAACATTTAGTTTAAAAATAATTTTAAAACTTAGTTGATGAATTTTATTAATCAAACTCAATGATATAATCATGAATTCAATTAACATATGGAAAGTTTAATCAATATCATACACAATTAAAATGTTTAGCTATTAAATCTAAAAACTTTAATGGTGATCAATTCAAGCAACGGTGATCAAGTATCACACAACAATGATCATAAATAGATTGAGAAGAAGAAGAACTTGTTTGAAGCTAGTAAAGGTATTTTTCATTTATCATACCAAGTTCTCTTTTTACGAATTGTATCTTTCATCATAAAGAGGTTTAGTGAAAATATCTGCCAACTAATGGTTAGTATCAATAATTTCTAACATAATATCTCCATTATTATCATGATCCCTCAAAAAGTGATGTCTAATGTCTATATGCTTGCTCCAAGAATGCTGTATGGGATTCTTTGACAAATTTATTGAACTAATTTTATCACACTTAATGACAACTTGATTTACAACCATATTGTCATCAAGAAGTTATTATTTCATCCATAGGATTTGTGCACAACAAAGGCCAACTGCCACATACTCAACTTCAATAATTGATAAAGCAACTGAGTTTTGCCTTTTTCTACTCTAAGATACTAAGCATTGATTAAGTAATTGACATGTGACTCAAGTGCTCTTTCTATCTAAGGTGTACCCAGAAAAATCAGTATCAGAAAATGCATTTAATTCAAATGAAGAACTCTTTGGATACTAAAGTCCTAAGTTAGGAGTACCAACAAGATATTTAAGTATGTGTTTCATAACATGCAAACGAGACTCTTTAGGATTAGATTGATATCTAACACATAAACAAATACTGAACATAATATCAGGTATAGAGGCTGCAAGATAAAGTAGACTACTAATCATACCTTTATATAGCTTTTGGTCCACATTTTTACCATGTTCATCCATGCTTAGCTTGATGTTGGTGCTTATAATAGTTTTGCATAGTTTGCTATTTTTCATGCCAAATCTTTTGATTAGTTTCTTTGTATATTTGGCTTAGTTGATGAAGATTCCTTCCTTTCCTTGCTTGATTTGTAATCCAAGGAAGAATTTGAGTTATCCCGTTATGCTCATTTCAAACTCACTCTTCATTACTTTAAAGAAATCTTCACAAAAGCAAATATTAGTAGTATCAAATATGATATCATCTATATATATTTGCACTAACAATATGTCCCCATTCTTTTCCTTAAAAAATAGAGTTGTGTCCACCAAACCTTTAGAGAAACCTTTCTTTACTAGAAAGTTGCTTAACCTCTCATATCAAGCTCTTAGAGCTTGTTTCAAGCCTTATAGGGTTTTGGTGAGTTTAAATACATGGTTAAGAAAATAATGGCTTTCAAAACTAAGGGGTTATTCAGCATATACTTCCTCATCAATGCACCTATTTATAAAAGCATTTTTGAAATCCATTTGATATGATTTGAAATTTAATGTGAGATGCAAAAGAAAGTAAAATTCTAATAACTTCAAGTCTAGCTATAAGTACAAAGGTTTCATCAAAGCCAATCACTTCTTCTTGGTTATATCCTTTGGCTACTAACCAAGCCTTGTTTCTAACAATAATTTCATGTTCATCAAGTTTATTTTTAAAGACCCATTTAGTTCCAACAATGGAATGATTATGAGGTCTAGGAACTAAAGTCCACCTTTTGTTCCTCTCAAATTGATTGAGTTCTTCTTACATAGCAAGAACCTAATTTCATCTTTAATGGCCTCATCTATGGTCTTTAGGCTCTATAAGAGATATAAAAGCAAGATTACTACATGCATTTCTAAAAGATGATCATGTTATTAGTCGACTTAAGTGATCAGCAATTATAAGATCTCTTGGATAATCTTTCTTGAAAATCTAGTCGCTTTCTAGCTAAGTTTGCTCTTCAATAGGAGTAGGAAGAAATGGATCTTCATTTCTTTCATTCCTCATGTCCTGTGGCTTATCCACATTCTTTCCTTCTTCTCTAATGTTTAGCTTACTCAAAGGACCTACAAGATCATTAATATTTTTTTCTTTTCTTGAAGAAGTGGGGTCAAATTCATCAAATACAACATGTATAGACTCATCTACAATAAGTATTCTCTTGTTGAAGACTATATACCTTTTCCTAGTAGTAGAGAATCCAAGGAAATTTCCTTCATCAAACTTGAAGTCAAATTTGCTAAGGTTGTCTTTGGCATTTAGAATAAACACTTACAACTAAAAACTCTAAAGTATGCAATCTTGGGCTTTCTATTATTCCATAACTCATAGGGAGTTTTCTTTAACAAGTTTTTCACCCAGACTCTATTTAAGACATAACATGTAACATCTCTATCCCTATTCATTGGCATTATCACATGAACATATGCATTAGATAAATAATCATTTAGACATGTGAATTGTAAAAGCACGACAATGACACTTGCACCGTTGCATTTGGGGACACTTGAACATATCTGAAGTGTTTGTATAGTAGCACGACAAATTGTTTTATGTTGTGTGCATGTTATAGTATCATAAATAATGGTATTTTAGAGCTTAATTAAAAGTATAAGGAGCATCTAGGAATTAGGAGATGGATGAAAGTGCTTAAGGAGTGAAAAAGAGGGACTAAAAGAGGAAAAGTGGCCTTCTAACCATTGGAAATGAAGCACCCTGATTTTATATTATTATAATAAGTTTATATCTGATAATTAGGGTCAGATTTAAAGATAAAAACCGTGGGTTATACCAAAAACAAAGAGAGAGCAAAGGAAGAAGAAGAAAGAAAGAAGAAGAAGAAGAAGAAGAGAGAGAGAAGAGTGAGCTGCCTAAGGTTTTCCAATTCTGGGACAGTAGGTAAGTAAATTTATCTTCTTCTCAACTAGAATTAACCTCTCATGACATGTTAATCATGCATGGTTAGTGAGAATTATGGAGTGATTGAGGTAGATCTCTTGGATGGAAGTTGTAATCCAAGAGAACAAGAGCTGATTCTGTTGGATTTTGCTGTTAGAGCAGAATTTTGCATCCACGATTTTGTAACCCTAGAAGAGGAATTAGGGAAAGTACATAATACAAAAGTGTATGAAATAGTTTTGCTTGATTTTGTGTATGTGAGGAGATATGACTCCTTCAGTAGGACTAGGTCAAATCCGAACCGAGATGATCTCAGTTTTCTGTTTTCTTATATTTTGATGGCCTTATGTTCTGATTTTGATAAAGTGTAAAACATGAAATTTGTAGGATTATGTCCTCTCTAAACACCTGTAAACCAGTTTGTATTGATTTACTGTGTGGAAAGAGTTATGGCTCATTGATGGGGACTGACTCTGTACCAGGGTGAAACCTCACATTTCTTTTAAAATTGTTTTCCAAGAATTTGATAGCCATATATTCAGAATTTGATGATTGTCCAAACTTGAAAGTTGTACATGTATGTGTGATGTACAAACCTATGAACTAGGTTTGTAAAATTTGGCATGGTTGTTGAGGTGTTGTCCCTTCATCATGACTGATTGTCAATATGTTACAAACTTGCTCATCCTGAGATTTGTCCTTTATTTTGGTGACCTTATAGACTGAATTAGACAATGAGTAAAACATGAAAAATGTTATTTTATATGTTTTTTAACTGATGGTAGATTCTTATTTCAATTAGATTTATACAATTTGAGATACACCTAAGAGAGTAAGACCTACTCAAACTGAGAGGACATTACAACAGGGCAACATTTAAAAATTCACCACATTTTGTGTGTGTCTGATATTGATCTGAAATTTGAATATGTTGTCTCATTATGTGTCTAGTTAGTTAGAATAAAGAATCAAGTCACTTGGATGAGTATATCTAGATTTATTGCTGTGAGAGTGTAGCAAGCTCAGGCTGCCCTATTAGGAATATATGCATAAACACTAGGTCCACTTGCATGGATCATACTATAACTGCATACCAAACATTCATAATCATTTTGACATACTTGTAACCATGTATGTATCAAATTCTAGGGTCTCAAAACTTTGAGGAAGCCATAGAGAGAGAACCAAACCTGTCGTAAAGGTCGGTAACATCAAAAGGTGAGTAAAAACCCTAATTGGATTCAATAGGTGTATGTGATAATTGTATGATATGATTATGTTCTATTACATGTATATATGATTTAATTATTACATGTTACATGAAAATATAAGTCAAATGAGAATGATTGAATTCTTACTTGTTACATGGGAATAATATGATTATGTTCTATTACATGTATATATGATTGAATTGTTACATGTTACGTGGGAATATAGGCCAAGTGAGAATCAAATGCTCTTAACGATTACTTGACATATCATTTGTGAATAAGCACTTGCATATGGAACTAAAAGGGGCATTGTGACCGACTTGTCAAAATTTTGTAAATCACAGGAAGATGGATCAATAGGTCCGAAATCATATGTCAAATGAATTACAGGAAGATGGACCAATAGGTCCCCAATCATATGTTACATGAATCACATGAATATCTCGAGAGCAATGTTTGCCTTGCTCGGTCACGACGAAAACAAAGCTATTGCATTTGCACTTGCATTGTCATTTGTTATACTTGCAATGTATCTTGATGATATTTGATTATGGATTATGCCATAAGGATTTGATTATTGTTTTTATTCATTGAGTCGCAACTCACCAAATCGCAAATTTTTTCAGATACTGAAGAATAGGAATTGGACACTTTGGTGCTTTGAGTTTTACATTGAGACATATGGACCACAGGTCGTCAGCTGAATCCCAACTCTCTCTCTCTCCTTATGTCATATACATATATGTACATCAAACACATATTGGATTATGTGTGTAGGAGGGATAAAACCTGTATGCATATGTATTTTGGACATGAATGATATGAGTTATGTAAATGAATATGGCTGTTACAGTTTTTGGTATCAGAGCAAATATGAATACGGTCGTTACATTTATTGGTATCAGAGCAAAGATGAACATGGTTATTACATGTACAACCCTACTTGATGGTTTGTATAGTTAATCAAGTCTAGCAAGCAGCCATAGGCTTGGCTTGGGCTTAGTCTTTAGGCTTTTTTAAAGTTCTTTATGGCCTTCCATCCTTTTATTTGAGTAATTCCTTTTTCTTTATGGGGATTTCCTTCTGTAATTTTATCATTAGGCTTTATATCCTAAGGTTTAAAATCTAATGCTTACAATATTATTTTAAATTAATTTTTTGTATTAAATTTTTTTAAAAAATAATGTGAGAATTTTAAAAAATTAATTGAATCATGAAATTATCTGACATATGAAAAAAAAATTTAATGGACTTTTTAAACTATATATTTATAAAAATAAATTTTAAATTCTTTGTAACATTATAAGAATATTTTAAATGAAATATCATGGCAAACTCGTAATAGAATTGAACATGTAAAATTATTATGGTTGGAATAAATATTAGGTTTTAGATCTTCTTTTATGTCTGTTAGTCATTCTTTTTGTTCCACAATACCATTTGCAAAAAAATATTACACATCATTTTATACATGATTATAATAATAAATTTAAAATTTATTTTATTAATTAATAAAAATTAATATATAAATAATGTTAGACTAGGCTAATCAAACATAAGTCAAAACTCTCTTTTAATCTTAACAATATAGATTGAAAGGTTTTAATGTCAATTTTGAGAATTGTTCTTGCAAAATTTCAGTTAAGAACTCCTTGGACATTGAATGGAAGTAGAAAGATCAAAGTATGAAAAGTTAACCTTAATTCACGACCATGACTTTTAGGTCGCGACCATTACCTAAGGAAAATTTATGATCAATTTTGACAGTTTCTTTCATAGTAAAAGTCACGGTGTTAGTCACGACCACTATCTTTAAATGTCATTGGAGGGATTCCAAACAATCAATCAGGCAAAACCATGCGTTAAAGGACTTATTGGAAGATAAAAAATCACAACAACGAAAGTATGGTGGTAATAACAATCTGTCATGCAAAATCTCCATTGGTTCGCGATGGAAGTCATAACCAGCCCTTCTAGCTCACAACTGTGACTTTCAACCTCCTTTAGATGGACCCAACAACTAGTTTTTCTGAAGGACCAATGCTAGAGTGCCACGTGTAACAATCCATTAGACATAATTAAAGTTCACAACTACGATTGAGCAAAATCTAGGGCAAATGTGAAGATCATGACCACAACTTTTGTCTGACAAGCATTAAATGTAGGATTTTACCATTAAATTTAAAGATATTGAGATAGTTTTATTTATAACAACTCTTTGTGGCTAAACTCTTGCAAATTTATTTATTAATTCTCTTTCATTAATTCTTTATAAGTGAGCTATTAAGTTTTGGTGCGAGCATTCAACACCTTTGGGTTTGAGTTTCAGACTGATCCTTGTAAAGAAAATTCTTATATAGGTTAAGTGTAAGCCTTGAGAAAACACTTATAAGGTTGTGTGTGAACCTTGTAAAAGACAATTGTAAGTTGGGTTGAGCTTGTGTGAAATACCATTTAGTGATAGTGAAATACTCAATTAGTAAATTGGATAGTGGATATAGGGTTTGTTAACACATGAATCACTATAAATCCTTTGTCTCCTCTGTTCTCATATTCTTTCTTTTAAATTTGCTTCTCTAACTTTGCCTTCAAAATATAAAATTTTCCACCATTTCAACTCTCCTTCTTGGTACACAAGGGCTAATAAATGGTATAAACCCCTAACCTTAATTCAAGCTTTAATTGTGTGAAAGAAGATCATGGCATAAAAAAGAATCCACTCATAACTTAAACCTTTTTTTGATAGATCCAACTATACTCATTAGAATTATAGAATGGAGATATACCTTGATAGTGATGTGGTTGATTTATGGGACATTATTACTAAATAGTAGAAGCCATCCACTATAGTAGTGGATGGTAGTGCAGAATTACTCACAAAAAAAGAATGGTTGAAACTCATAGGAAATCAAATGGGAAGAACATAAGGGCAATGATAATTCTCTTGATCTCTATGTTAAGACAAGAGATTGGAAAAGTCCAACATTGTCAAACTCGTTATGTAATATAGAAGGCTCTAGAACACTACTAGAAAGGTACAAATCTTATGAAATCTAATATATCAGAGATGCATGTAATTGAATGATTAAATAAGAGCTTTTCATAATGAAGGAGAATGAATCGGTGATCAACATGACAAATAGACTTCTAGCTATTGTCAACAATATGAACAAATATGAAAACCATGATGTAAACACTAAATCCTTAAAATGCTTCTTATAGAGAAATTTAACATTAGGATTTATACCATTCAAGAGTCCAATCAAGAGATTAGGAAGGTCCAAACTAATGTTCTTATTAGCAAACTTCTCACTCATGAGATGGTTCTTAAGAAGGATGAAGAAATTAAGAAAATGAGAGCTCAGGAAGAAAATAATGAAAAGAAGACTTTTACTCTCAAATCCTCATGTAAAGATAAAGAAGTGCAAGAAAGCACTAGTGAAAATGAGATTGAGAAGGAAGAAGAGGAACTTATTATGCTCTCAAAGAGGTTTAAGTAGCTCATGAAGAGGAGCAAAGAAATAAGGAACGTCAAAAAGACATTATCATCCAACTTAAAGGAAAAGAAGAATAAAGTGACTTGCTTTGAATATGGGAAGCAAGGTCACATAAAATTCAAATTTCCTAAGCTAAAGAAGAAGAAAAAGAAAAGGGACAAGGAGAAAAAGAAAAGCTTCAAAGCTACATGTGATGATGATTCACACGAAGAAGATAAAGAAGATGAGGTTGCAACTTTTGCTTCATGGTTCAATAGGATAACTCATATAAGATAAGTACTTCTTATCATTCTTGTGGTGATTATAACACATATGACGATGAAGATGATGAGCTTTTTGAAGCTATTTCATTGAGAAGTGACAAATATAAATGAAAAATGAAAATTTACAAGAAAAAATGTTCTAAACTTTAGGATGAATTTAAATGTTTAAATGATCTTGTAAATGACTTGAGAGCTTCAAATGAAAAACTCAAGAAACCATTGGAAAAACTTTTTAAAACTTCATCCTCCCTTAACTATTTAAGAAAAAAAAAATGATTCATTGAAAGGTGATGTCATTGAGTGAGGGAACTCCATCTTTAGATTTCATGAAGGGAAATAAACTTTTGATACACTTATTGTATCTCAAAGATCACCTCTTGTGAGACTTAGGCTTAGTTTCAATGGGTCTTCATCTTTCACATCCTCTCCATCCATCTTCATTAGAGTCTCTACACCTTAAACTTCTAGTATAGAGGTGAATAGGAAGAAAAGTGCTCCAAACACTAAACCTCTTATGCCTATGGGCAACGAAAAAAGCTTCCCAAAGCTTTAGAGTTAAGTCTCAAAGAGCAAATCATGCATACATGTATACCAAGAGGCATGCTCAAAAACACACATATAAAAACTTCTCTTTTACTCCTCATCACTCTTACATATACACGCATTCATATAGCTAAAGTGTGAGAAGACCTCCTACTAACACTAAGGTTGCTCATAAGAGAAAGACTTATAAGTCTAAATTCTCATGCTATTATTGCATAAAGTATGGGTATATTAATATCTTTTGCTATATTGGGAAAGCACACCTCAAACTAGAGTATTTAGACATTGATATGTTTGGGTACCCAAACAAAGGTGAAATCATTTTATTTTATAAGAATGCTTAAAAGCCACTAAGGAAGATAGTGACTGGCATGTGGATAATGGATTCTCAAAGCATATGACTAGAAATAGAAAGTTATTCACATCTATCAAGGAGAAGGATGGTGGCAATGTCATATTTGGAAATAATGCCAAAAGTAAGGTAATTGGCATTAGAATCATTAGTAAAAAGGGTTGTTCTCTTATTGACAATGTACTTTTAGTTAATGGTTTAAAGCATAATCTACTGAGTGTAAGCCAATTATGCGATAAAGGTAACAAAGTCACCGTTAACCCCAGAGAATGCTCGGTTACCATATTGATGGATAAAAAGGTAGTCTTTAAAGGCGAAAAGAAGGGAATACCTACCTAATTGACAATTTAGCTAACCAATCTTTCAAGTTTCTTATCTCTATTAATGACAAATTTTGGCTTTGGCGTATTAGACTTGGACATGTTAGCGTGGAGCTTCTACAATATCTATCAAACCGAGACCTAGTAGAAAGTCTTCCAAAGCTCAAGTATACCAAGGACAAGACATGTAGACCTTGTCAAATAGGGAAGCAACACCAAACATTCTACAAAGCCAAAAATATTATAAGTATTTCTAAGCTTCTTTAACTTATTCATATGGACTTAGTTGGACCCACTGAAAATGCTAGTATTGGTGGAAAATACTATATATTTATTTTTGTTAATGACTATTTTAGGTTCACTTTGGTCTTCTTCCTTACTCATAAGAGTGACACTTTTGAAGCTTTTAAAAGTTTTGTAAAACGTGTTCAAAATGAGAAGGGTTATTTCATTTCATCTATTAGGAGTGACCATGAAAAGAGTCCCAAAATGAAAGCTTTAAAAATTATTATTTAGGAAATGAGATTTCACAAAACTTTTCTACTCCTATAACACCAAGCCATCAGTACCATATGTTATATTGCAAAATGTGTTTTCAAAAGACCCATTTTAAATAAAATCTCTTCTGAGTTGTAGAATGGTAGAAAGTTCAAGATTTCATACCATAGAGTATTTTGTTGCAAATGCTACATACTTAATACTAAGTACAATATTGGAAATTTTACCTAAAAAATCGATGAAGGTATTTTTCTTAGCTATTTCACCTCTAACAAAACTAATAAGGTATTCAATAGAAAGTTTATGATAATTGAAAATTCCATGAATGTTGTGTTTAACGAATCTAGTTAACTTGATCTTGGGAAAGATTCTCTTATTGATGATCTTATAGGTGACTTTGAAAAGTTAGAGCTAAACTTAACATTGAAGGAAAATGTGATTATTCTTAAAGATACCATAAGACAAAGAGCAATCTCAACCCCAACAAGAGGAGAACTAAGCTTAAAAACTCCTTAAAGATTGGAGATATTTTAAGGATTATCCAAATATCATTGGTGAAACATCCAAAGGAGTAAGTATTAAGGTTCAATTACATGAATTAGACAATAATATTGCTTTTATTTCCCAAATTAAGCCAAAGTCAATTGATGAGGCTATTAATGTTGAGAGTTAGGTGATTGCTATGCAAGAGTGACTCAACCAATTTGAGAAGAACAAAGTTTAAAAACTTGTCTTTAAGCCTAAGGAACACCTGATTGTAAGTTACAAATAGGTGTTTAGGAATAAGTTAGATGATCAAGGTTTCATCATAAGAAATATTTGATTATGATGAAACATTTGCCACCATTATAAGATTAGAGGCAATTAGAATTCTTTTAGCTTTTACATGCCATATGAATTTTAGACTTTTTCAAATGGATGTAAAGAGAGCATTTTGAATGGTTTCATTAAGGAGGAAGTTTATGTTAAACAACCCCCAAGTTTTACATCTCATGATTTTTCTAACCATGTTTTCAAACTAATTAAGGCCTTATATGGTTTGAAACAAACTCCAAGAGCTTGGTATGAAAGGCTTAGTTTATTCTGTTTGAAAAATGAGTTTAAAAAGGGCAAGGTTGACATTACATTATTTGTGAAAAAGCATGACAAGAATACACTCATTATGCAAAATTATGCTGATGATATTAACTTTAGTGCTACTAATGAATCTCTTTATGAGGAATTTGTTAAGTGTATGATTAAGGAATTGAAATGAGCATGATAGATGAGTTCAAGTTCTTACTTGGTCTTCAAATCAAGCAAATAAAAAAGGGCATCTTCATTAACCAAGCTAAGTATACAAAGGAGTTATTCAAAAGGTTTGGCATGGATGGATGCAAAGTAGCCAAAACCCTAATGAGTGCATCAATAAAGCTTACCAAAGATTAATTGAGTAAGCCTATTGATGAAAGAAGTATAGATGTATGATTGGTTCTCTCTTTATCTTACCACTTATAGACTCAATATTATGTATAGTGTTTGTTTATATGCTAAGTTCCAATCTTATCCTAAGGAATCACATTTTCATGTAGTTAAAAGGATTTTAAAATATTTATATGGTATATTGCATCTAGGACCTTAGTATCCTACAAATTCATCATTTAGTATTCTTAGATATTTAGATGCTGATTTTGCCAGTAGTTTTTTAGATAGAAAGAGCACTTTTAGAACTTGTCAAATTATTGGTGAATGTTTAGTATTTTGGTTTAGCAAGAAGCAAGTTTTTGTTATCTTATATACCGTCAAAGCAAAATATATGGCGACAGGTTATTCTTGCACCGAAGTCCTATGGATGAAATAATAACTCAAGGATTATGGCAAAGATGTTGATCTCATTCCCATCAAATGTGGCAACACAAATGCAATAAATCTTTTTAAGAATCCCATCCAACACTCAAGAAGCCAACATATTAACATTAGGCATCATTTTCTAGGAGATCATGTGTAAAATGGTAATGGGGTATGAGAATTTACTGACACCAATCACTAACTTGCTAATATTTTCATTAAACTCTTTAATGAAGAAAGGATGAACTTCATCAAGAGTGAACTTGGGATGTTTAATGGAAACTCTTTAGGGTGAAAAATTAATTTCATTATATGCATGAGATGTTGATTGATAGTGATTAATGGATTATTGTTGATGTTTGGTTTATATATAATTGAATTGTTATACTTGACATGTTAGATGAGTCAATTCAATGTGTACTTGAGGTTTTATGTACTCACATGCAAGAATTTATCATCAAAATGTTAAAGTGATCACATTAATATTGGGTCGTATGCTTAAGATTCCATTTCAATTTAACTTTCAAAATTGGCTTTTAATATGCAATTGAGACTAGGAGTCACGGTCGTTATTTACAAAGCCTTCTTCAAATTTCAATCTTCCCTCAATTTATGCTCATGACACAAAATCGTGTAAATTCCCTTTCCTTATTCATTAGTATTCTCACATGAACACACACATTGCATAAATGACTTATAATCCCACGTGAACGTATGCATTGCATAAGTGATCATTTAGATATATGCATTTGATAAGCGCGACAATGACACTTACACCATTGCATTTAGGGCACTTGAACATAGTTGCATGGCAAATTATCATATGTTGTGTGCATATTATAATATCATAAATAATAGTGTTTTAGAGTTTATTTAAAAGTATATGGAGCATATAGGGATTAATAGATGGATGGAGGTGATGATGGAGTAAAGAAGAGGGGACTAAAAGAACAAAATTGAACACTCAACTAATAGTAGTAAGCCACCATGGTTTTATCTTATTAGAGTAGGTATAAAATTGAATTTCTCTTCCTTTAGGAGTATATTAGAGAGGAAAAAAACATGAGAGGGCACAACAAAAAAAAAGAGAGCTAAGAAAAAAAGAAAAGAGAAGAAGAAGAAGTGAACTACCTAGGAAGGAACCCTAAGCTTTTATAGTTTTGGCAAAAGGGGTAATGATTTTTTCTTCTTCTTATATGAAATTCCTATCTCATAACATGTTAAACATGAATTATTAATAAGAATCATGGGTGATTATAGTTAGAGCTCATGTCTGGAAGTTAAAGCTTAAGAGAAACAATAGCTTATTGTGTTGATTTTATTGTTAGAGTAGATTGTTGTACTTATAATTTCATGACCCTATAAGAGAAATCAAGGAAAGTGCAAAATATTAAAGTTGAAGATTTATGTTTTATCTAAGTTGTTGGACTAGGATGGTTAATCTTAGGTTTAGGGCCTCTTTTGATCTTGACAAAAGAGATTGATCATTACTAATGTTTTATTCAAGTGTTGATTTTACAGAAAAATAAGTCTCTCTAGTTAAGTTGGAAGAAAATCTTTTTAACTCTAAAGTGTCTCGCAATCGCAATCAAGGATTCGTGACCGCGACTCTTAAGAAGACTTGCCAAAAATCAGACAGGCTAAATCACAGAGTCATTCTCGGCCGCGAACAAGCAAAACAAAGCAAACCAAAAATGACAGACGAATTCGTGGTCTGTGTCGCGTCGGAGTCGAGACCACGAATTACAAAAAGCTTCACAATGGAAAGATGTCCACAATCAGAGCTTGACAAGTGTCCTAGGAAGCCATTGGAAGTCAAAAATCGCGAAGGCTACATGTTGGTAGCGACTGCGATTTGAGAAGTAAAAATTACAAATTTTTACAGACTGATTCTCGGTTAGAATCGCGGTCTACACAAATGAATTAGCGACCGCGACTTATGCTGGCTAAAGAAATACAACGACTATATTTTCCTAAAGCACTATTGAAAACTAGCTGTTATAAACTAATCGTTATAAAACTAGCCATTATGAACTAGCCGTTATAAAACTAGCCGTTATAAACTAGTCGTTAGTTTCTTTGGTGGAATTTGGCTATAAATACTCCACCAAACATTAATAGAAAAGGTGAAGAATTTTATAATAAGTGAAAAGCTGTCAATCCTTTGCTACTCATTTTCTTCTAATTCTTGTAAGATTGAAAGTGTTGGGTGTGAGCATTAAACACCACATTATAAAGGTTGTAGTGTGAGCCT